>CACSLK010027840.1:3463155-3473320 GCA_902706635.1 Striga hermonthica | reverse complement strand
GGGTAGTTGGTACGGCTCCTCCACCCCGTCCGCCGCAGCAGCCAGGGCCTCTCCCAACGACAGACCACACACACCACCAAAACCACAACAGACCCGACGGCCAACCACCAGCATCCATTGGAACTCCGCCGGAAAAACAGAGACAACCGAAGGGAAAGCCAATATGAGACAAAATCAGAGGGAGAGAGTGCATATCACTGTCCATGGAAGATCCACCGACGACCGGGAAGCGGGCATCCATCGCAGGCCGGAATCGAACCCAAGGGGTGGCACCACAAAGCTCAGCTCCATCGTCAAAAGCACGCCAGACCGCCGCAAAATTAGGGTGCTCAGAGTCCATAGCAGGGAGAGCGGTCAGGGACCACCGAGGGCCGAGCCCCACCGCCACCAAGGAAGGCAAATCGACGGAGGCAATCGGTGGATAGGGTTTCGGGAGTTTGGGCGCAGAGAGGAAAAGGAGCAATATTTATTTTATATATACTAGGTAAATTTTCTTTCAAAAACTTTATAATGTATTTATTTAGGCTTATAATATTTTAGATACTTTTATATAATATTTTATCATATCATATTCATAAAACATCTTCAATACAAATGTAAACTTTAATGTTTTTAGATATATTTTCTTTACAAAAATATTTAAAAAAGTTTTAGGTGACTTCACATATTTTGATAATAATATAGAAAAAATTAGATGATTTTACATATGTTAATATAATATTTTAAGAGTTTTTAATTGTTTAAACATACAAATTTTATGTTCTCTTGAACAAACTAATTTTATATCGTTTATAATAAACTGATGTACCGTAAATTATATGACATGTTAACCCTATCGTTAATTTATAATTATTATTTAATATCGTTTACTTCATGGTTAATTTATAATATCTTTTCTTGCTCTTTTAAAGAAGATCAATAGTGGTTCCTCACCTTTTTCATTTGGTGACTCAAACTCTAACACTTATTTATATTTAATATTTAATATTGTTTACCCGTACAAGCTTTTAACACCAAAATTTGAAACATTTTTTATTACAAAGCACTATTGAAGAACTCGAAAGGGTACACAGGAAAACTGCACACCAGGGCCACCACACCACCCTCATTTTATAACATAATCATGGCAGTCAAACTCACCTGCGGCGGCGGCGGCGTTTAATCTCATCCTCTCCAACACCTAAATCGGGAAGAGAGAGAAGAAAGAAAAAGTTGAAAAATGGCGGTGATGCAGACGACTTTCCTGCAGTCTCCGTCCATTTGCCATTTCTCGGTTTCACCTCCTCCATCCGTGAAATTCACCGTCTCTTGTTGCTTGGCTGCGTCGCCGGCGACGCTGAGTGTGGACATCGACAAGAAGCCTTCAGAGAGAAATGAAGTGCGCTTGGGATTGCCGAGCAAGGGCCGAATGGCCACCGATACTCTCGATCTTCTCAAGGTGATTTGCCTTTACTGCATTGAGGTTCTTTGTGTGCAATTATGTTCTTTCCCCTAGTTTTGTCTGGATTTTCAAATTTATTTTACTTGTCTTATGTTGTTGGTTGAAGGATTGTCAATTGTCAGTAAGACAATCAAATCCACGGCAGTATGTGGCGGAAATTCCTCAGGTGCGTTAATTGTATTGTTTAAGAGGTTGCAATGTATTTAGCTACTTAGACTTTCAACATTAATATTTGAGATTTTTTGCATTGTTCTTGGTGAATGTTGACAACCGATGGACATTGCTAATTCGAGAGTCGGGGATGATGTGGATCTGTTATTTTCTTATATACGAGGCTAATTGATTTCTCGAACATACTTTTTCGGTTTGTACTAGGTTATTAGCTGAATTGACATTAGTTATTGATTGTGGATTACTTTTGCATTGCAATTTCTGCTGTTTTGTATGGGGATGAGTCCACTTGAAGCAATTGAGATATTCCGAAGCATGTGGCTTAGGCCTTCTTTTTGAAAAGATCGTGTTGGAATAGTCGGCTGAATTAACAACTTTATGTTCAGTAGTTTCATTGAGTTAGACAGATACATCTTATGAAATTCATATAGAGGTTGACTAAAGGTGATGTGTGCGTGGCTTCCATTGCTCCTTGTTTTGAATTCATAGTCCTGCAATGTTTCTCCCTAATCATTTCTCAATTTCCTAAACCCCCTGCATGTCATTCAGTAAATATGTAAACTAACTTTGACAAACTCCAAACGCTATCTTTCCAGTGGCTACATGAGTATATAATTTTTTAGCTGACGTACTTTCTTAGATGGGAAAAATATGCCTGACTGACCATACATTGCTCAATGAAATATCCTCTAGCTTCCTTCTTGAATATGTTTTGAACTCTAATGTTATGACTGTGGTGCTGCATAAAAAATGAATACAGTCTTTGTGGAGTAAATGTGGGCAAGAATGAATGTGTATAGTTTTTACTTGTTTCCTATGATAGATGACACTTGGTCTGTGTTTCAGATTTCAAATTTGGAAGTTTGGTTTCAACGCCCAAAAGATGTTGTGAGAAAGCTGGTATCCGGAGATTTGGACCTTGGAATTGTTGGTTTGGATACTGTAACGGAATATGGACAGGTAAGATTTGGTGGTCCGTTGTATATAACTATCATGGTAGAAACTCTTACAGTCTCCCTATAATGAATTGAGGTGACATCAAGATATTCCCGTAAGTTACAACTGTGATGTGATATCACTACATATCAAAACATTTAGCCTTCTTAAAAGTTTGTTTAGCTCCTGTTGCTACACACTGACCCTGTTCCATTCTATAGACATTTTTTATATGGTCACTTGTACGACTCATCACTTGATTATTATCATAAAATTTGTTTCTACAGGGCAATGAAGATCTCGTTATCGTCCATGATGCCCTGGACTATGGAGATTGCCGTTTATCTGTAGCGGTATGAACTTGCTTATAACTGTAACCTCCAAATTGCAGACTCCTCTAAGTTGTGACATTATGTAGTGGAAGTATGATATTGTTCTCCTTCTCAGATTCCCAATTATGGCATATTTGAGAATATAAATTCTTTGAAAGAGCTTGCTCAGATGCCGCAGTGGACTCCTGAGAGACCTCTAAGAGTAGCTACTGGTTTCACATATGTATGACTTATACCGTTTACTTTATTTATTTATTTATTCGTTTTCTGCATCATCATGGTGATAATATCACTAAGAAGGGCAGGTTCTAACTGTATATAACTTTTCAGTTGGGTCCTAAGTTTATGAAGGAGAATGGACTGAGTTATGTGACATTTTCAACTGCTGATGGAGCTCTAGAAGCAGCTCCGGCAGTAAGCATCAAACTTTTCTCTGTATCTTTGAAGATCATGTCTGCATTATGTTTTGCTACTATTTTGTCCAGGACTTTTTTTTTTTAACCTTTTGTATCATCTCTCCTTTCAGGATGTTTGTTTTTTTCCTTTCCTGCTTTTTGTCTCTTGTCTGCAACATATAATTCTGTTCATTTGCACCAATATCTGTTTATGTCATTTAGTTTGATGGTAGAGGCTAGAGCTTGAGTTGAATAGTTGGTCTGAAAGATAATACCAGAGCAAAGCAAGGTGGACAAGTACGTGTTAGAAGCTTCAACTAGAATGTCAGATGGACAATATTTGTGAAAGATGCTTGGTTAAATGTTTGAATGAAGGAAATCTCTGTATCAAGGTTAAACTGAAATAAGCTACATTTGATTTATATCAAGCAAATGGTCTCCACTTATTTTCTTGTCCCCAAACGACGTGGCAGAAACTCATAGTTGTCATACTTGATTGAGCTTGTCATCAAGTACCAAGTAATACGAGTGCTGTGCTCACCTAAAACTAAATGGTATCAGATTAACATAAAAGAGTGAAACTTGCTCATCTTTCCAGTCCTAAAAATCCTTATCATGACTCATGAGTGTAAACTAATGGATTCGTACTTCCAATTCCATCAGTAGGAAGCCATGAAAATCTCTTGTTTAACAGAGCCGTCATAATTAATTTGAAATTCTTTTTTATTCTTCCCATTTATATATAAAACATATCATTCTCATATGCATGATGTACAAGATGTAGATATGTGCAATGGGATGTCCGTTGGATCTTTTCCATGCTTCCTCTGCTTATAACTGGGAACATCTTGCTGTCTCTCAATACTTGTAAATTTAACAATATTCTGTCAACAAATATATACCGCCTAGACTTGAGGGCTTGAGGGCTTGAGGTGTGATTTGGATGAAGTTAATTTACAAGCAACATACAAAGAAGAATCTTATAATCTATAGTTCTAGAGGAGCTTGGGTTGGAAGATTGGTGTTAATCCCAATGTTGCATTTTCACATGCCCAGTACTTGGCTGCGTTATATATCACATTCAAGTACACATATTTGTTCAGACGCCACTGAGATGGCTGTTGTACGTGCTCTTGGTGAATAATGATTTTATCTATGGTACTATGTTTTGACTTTTGTTTCTTATTAGGCTATTAGCCATCCACCTTTTCCTTACCTGTTTCTATATATTTATTTATTTATTATTATTTTTTTTTTTTTTGTACTTGAATTTGTTCTATGATGCTTTGGTTCTCTATCACGCTGGTTCAGTAGTCTTTAATATTCTTTTATTTGGTGTGGATAAACTTACAAGCACATGCAATTTTGACTTTTATTTCACCCAAAAAACATGATCTAATTTCTAACTTTATGACCCTGCTCTATTTTATTTAAGATGGGAATTGCCGATGCTATCGTGGACCTCGTGAGCAGTGGGACCACGTTGAAAGAGAATAATTTGAAAGAAATCGAAGGTGGAGTTATCTTGGAAAGTCAGGTAACGGCCTGACATTCTCACGAGATCTGATAGCCTGCAAAACTTATTGACATTTCTGACTAAGGGGCCCGCTCAATCTTGTTTGACCAAAATGTGTCATTTTAGGCTGTGCTTGTTGCAAGCAGGAAGTCATTAATCCGGCAAAAAGGTGTGCTTGATATAACACATGAGATGCTTGAAAGATTTGAAGCTCATTTAAAGGCCGTTGGTCAGTTCACGGTGCGAATCATATCTTTTCATTGACAACCATCTTCTTTCGCTTGGTGTTATTTGTTATGTACTGTTTCATGGCAGGTGACGGCCAACATGAGGGGAAGCAGTGCGGAGGAAGTGGCTGAACGAGTCCTAAGCCAACCTTCGTTATCGGGGTTGCAGGTTTGACTAGTTATTCTAAGTTCAAGTTTTTTGAGATTCTGTATCAAGGATGTTACTAGTACTACAATGGCCGTGTACTAGACGGGTGTTTAAAAAAATACTAATTTTCCAATAAAAATTGAAAAAGAATTAAAATTCTTATTGTGAAGTAAAAAACTGTAAATAATAAATATTTTTTAATATTATTTTGAATTCTAGAAAATATTTTTATGAAGTATTATTTGTCCTATTTCATATATATTCATTTTTATCAAAATAATGTAGAATAATTAATTTATTCAACAATTAATATAACGCTTATGAACAACATGGGTGCTTGATAATTAAGTATTTTATCAAAATAAAGAAGTGAAGAAATTAATATTTAGAATGATAAAACAAAATATAATTAATAAATAGAATAGAATAATAATAATATAAATAATTAAAATAATTCCCAATTTTATAATCAATGTATCAAAATGATAATTCTTTTTCACACATATATATACATATATATATATACATACATACATATATTTACATATTATTTACAATTCAATAATTTGATTTTGAATTAATATATCTTTTTCAATTTTGATAATATTATACTATACAATTTTCTTCCCTCATGTAATATTTTTTTAAAACAACTTGAAATTTATAATATTTAATAATTTTAAATATAATGTGTATGAGATTAAACTTTATGAAATATAATAGTTATTTATATTATTCTAATTATAATGTTCATTCTCTATGTATTCTTTATTTAAGTTGAAACATAAACTTTTAGAAGATTTTTTTATATTAGTTTGATGATCATACTTACTTCACATATTTTTCTTTTCCAGTAAAATAATTATTTATGGTATATTAATACACATAAATTTCTATTACTTTATAAGATAATTTATAATTTTATTTGATATTCTTTAATTCAGTTTGATAAATAAATTTAAATTTTATTTTAAAGTTTATGTCATTTTTTGTATTATATATATATATATCTATATATATACATATATATATATAGATATATTGATAATGTTGGGACCGTAAAATTTTACGAACTTAGAGATATGTTAATCAATAAATAAATTAATAATTTATTAATTTTGAAGAGTGCTTTCACGATTTAGCAAATATAAATTTTGGCAAGTGTAGTTTGTACTTGGTGAGCAAGTAGACTTGTTAGGAAAGAGTTTTAATTAAATTTGGAAAGAAATTTATAGGTACAAGAGTCAAAAATAGGAAAGGGGTTTCTTAGTTAACAAGTATTAGGTAGTTGTAAATATGTGGTTTATGTTTAAGGGTTTAAAAGAAATTGTGGATAGTGTCATTGGAAATTCTGTTGAGGATGAAGTTGATGATCAATACATTTGGAACCCAATCACACGGAAGGAAGCATTGATGACAACCACAACTCTTCACAATTTTTTGTTGCAGTTTGAGAGTATGCACTAAAGCTTTTGAATGCAATGGAAAATTAAGGATGAAATCAATTTAGATTTGAATTTCATGAAGAACCAAAACACAACATATTAATATTTTACTAAATTGCCTATATTATATTTGTAATTTTAGAGGATTATTAATTTATGATTTTGATGAGACTATATATTTATAAAGTTTCTAGATCAAAATGGAACCAAACCAATTCTAGATCAAAACCAAACCAATTCTCCTGGCATAGTGCAAATAATGGACTAGATTCTAGTGCTTCTTCTATTAGTGAAGTTTCTAGAAAAAAAATATATCAAACGACGCAACGCACCTTGGGTCGTTATGGAAACAGCCTCCTTGTATAATTATAAGGGTAAGGTCTGTGTACAACTGACCCCCCAACCCCAACCTGTTGGGAATATACTGGGTGTTGGGAATATACTGGGTATGTTGATGTTGATGTTGATATATTTATAAAGTATTATTTTATTAAAATTTACAATTTTTTTACATTGGCCCTAGTTGGGACCGGGAGAAAATATTATTTTAGAGAGTTTTATTAATTTACCGAGTATTAATTTACAGAGGTTCTATTGTAGTATGGATGTCAAATCGAATATCGTTAAAAGATAAACAATTTGATATATCATATATGTAAAATAAATACAAACAAAAAAAGTTATAAAATTTTAAAAATAAGAAGAAGAAACATTTTATATTAATTGATGTATGAAATAAGAAAAGGAAATGTCATATATGGTAATGGAGGAAAATGAAACATAAAATATTTATGGTAACTAATTGTAGAAAAAAAGAAGTAAGATATCAATATGGATTTTAATATGAAAATTATAGACATTAAATAATATTCAAGCCTAATTAATTTTTTATAAAAAATATTAATTTATGTCCAAGCCCACTCTAAAGCATGATTTTTTGCCACATAAGATTTCGAAGAGTGAGAACCTGCACTTAGGCTCAACGCATTCTGCAATTTTATAGAGAGAGAGAGAGAGAGAGAGAGAGAGAGAGAGAGAGAGAGAGAGAGAGAGAGAGTTTTCAGTTTTAAAGATGACTGTCCTTTTTTTTTTTGGTCTTTCTGTGTGCATGTAATTAGACCAAACTTCTGTTATTTCTATCAACCTGTCATGACTATATCAGCTGTCATTAGTACATCTACCTATTTCGCAAATCGCAATGTTGGAGAGTTTCTTATAAGTTATTTACTTTTATATGAAGGGACCCACTGTTAGCCCAGTTTTCTGTAAGAACAATGGGAATGTGGCAGCAGATTATTTTGCTGTAGTCATCTGTGTGCCGAAGAAAGTACTTTACGAATCTGTTCAGCAGCTGAGGAAGGTGAGTGTTCACATTTTTTTCTTTTTCCTTTTATAAGATCCTATACCTATATGTGCGTAAACTTCATGAGTTGGATTATACAATTTACATCACATGAGAGTACTATCTCCCATCATTGGTTCATAGTATTTCTGGCAGTAGTGTGTGTCTACTCAAGTCTGTCCTATTTGTTTCAAGACCCATCTTTTGATATGGTTTTTACATAATTTCCTATATCTTCAAAATTCCCGATTGCAATATGCTTTTGTGGAAATTTAAGCTTTATATTTAAGAACAACTATTTCTTTTGACGGGTGCAGATTGGAGGCAGTGGGGTCCTTATTTCACCTCTGACATACATCTTCGATGAGGAAACTCCGAGGTGGCGCCAGCTTCTTTCCAACTTGGGCCTCTGATTGTATATCCAAATCGTACTTCTCATTTCTGGGAAAAAGACACGCGGGATAACAACTGAGGCTCTGTAACTGAGAAAGTTTTCGTGCGAACCACATAACGTGCTTGTCATGTAGAATTGTTTTTATGGCCTGTTTTGTACACAACCGACTAGCTGGCGGTTGTTTGTGTAATCCAAAGGAATGTGTGGTTGGTGTATTTTTATTAAGTCGTGGTGGACTAGGTGCTGACTTACTTCGTTTTATACCCAAAATGGTGCTCATTACGTTCGGTTTTTCTTTTGCCTCGGGGATGCTTGTTAAAGGATGGTAAAATGTTAGGTATTTTTCTATCAAAAGGGTTGAACCGTGTGAATTAAATAATTTGAGATATTATTATTATTATTATTATTATTATTATTATTATTATTATAATTATTATTATAATTATTATTATTATTATTATTATTATTATTATTATTATTATTATTATTATTATCCATTGAGCTACTCAACTAACAACACCTATAGAACTCGAACTAACTACAATGCCAAACACACACACACACACACACACACACACACAACGACAAACTACTACAACTACTGAACTACAACCATTCAGGAACAACAATATTTACAATCGAACGTTCAGCTCTTTAGGAGTTTTGAAATATCCACAGGTTCCTCGCTTTCTAAATCCATCACAAAAGGTAAGCAGTGAGTTGTAACCTGGATTCTGAAAGAGCAAAATGATTCAGAGAGCATATTCTTGTCCACCAGTGCTTGAAATTGTCTCAGTATTGAAGAAGTCGACCCCAACATAATGGAGAAATCTCCCAGATTCTTTTTGCTCTGCTACAGTTGAAGAACAAGTGCTCAGGTGTTTCAGGGGATTCACCAAAGGGTTTGCAGTTGAGATCGATCTGAAACCCCTTTTTCGAAATGTTGCAGTTGACAGGAAAGATGTTTGTCAAGCATTTCCACAAGAAATGTTTGATTTTTCCTTTTATATTAAGCTTCCAACATCTGCTTCTGGTCTTAGCTTCTGCTTGGTGATTGCTAGATTCAGAAATGTCTAAGAGTTCCCACTATTCACAAACCATTTGAGCATAGGTTGAAGCAACAGAAAAGTTCCCTTTCTTCTCACAATGCCATATCAGTTTGTCTTCTGCTGTCTTTAATGCTAAGAATAGCTTCTTGTTCCTGTTCAGTAAAATTCTCTTGCAGTAGTTCTTCGTTCGATTGTCTGCCAGTGCTATCAATAAGATCATTCACCTTGCAACTCCGTGTTCATCTGCTCTCTGATGGAAGGTTTGAACCCTGACAGAATGGGAATCCAAGGGTGTTCCGATATTTCGACTGAGTTCCCATCTTTTATTTCATATCTTAGGCCTTCTTGAAAAGGATCCATTACTTTTAGCCAACTGTGCAACATTCAAGATCCATTCTTTTTGTGTTTGGCCGAGAAGAAGCTGTTATTTGAATGTACTTGGCTTTAAGACTTTTGCTTAACAACATGTTAGGATGTGTAAGAATCCTCCGCAGCTGCTTGGTGATGAGGGCTTTGTTCATTAGATGTATGTCAGGGAATCCTAGTCCCCCCTTGTCTTTGGGCAGGAGTAAACATGTCCCAAGATTTCTAGTGCAGACTTTTGTTGTTCGATTCTCAGTATTCCACCAGAAGTTTGCAAAGAGTTGAGCAATTTTGTTGTTCGATTCTCAGTATAGGTTGAAGACTTGTTTAGATTGACTTTCTGCCCTGTATGTTTTCTTTAGCAAAATTGAGGGTGTCATTTGCAAAAAAAAAAAAATAAAAAATA
>CACSLK010027840.1:3449714-3463119 GCA_902706635.1 Striga hermonthica | reverse complement strand
ATAAAAAAAAAATAAAAGAGAGAAATGCTAGGCCTAGTTTTGGAAAATTTCAGTCCCTGCAGCTGGCCTTTTTGAGTTTCCAGTTTGGTCAAATAAGATAATATTCCAAAGATTAGGAGGAACACATAGGGGGATAGAGGGCCTCTAGTGTAGATCAGTTTCCCTGTTTAATTCCTCTTGAAGGAGTAATAAAACCGCAAGATCCACCGTTACATTAAAGGAAAAGGAATAGAAGTAATGCGAGACATACTCCATTTAACAAGAGAGGTATGAAAACCCGATTTAATCATAATATTACTCGCACACTTCCAATCCACTCTGTCAAATGCTTTTTTCCATGTCAAGTTTGAGTGCCATATAGTAACAAGTGCCACTTCTATGTCTGTTAAGGAAATGAATAGCTTCTAGGGTTAGAATCACATTATCGAGAATTTGTCTATTTGAAACAAATGCTGCTTGGTTTTCACTTATACACAGGGGAAGGCATGTTTTCAGTCTCCTTATTAAAATTTTAGAAATGACTTTATAAGCAAACCCACAAAGACTAATAGGACTAAAACGAGAAACATGCTCAGGATGAGAAATTTTAGGAATTAGAGTGACAAGAGTATGGTTAATACTTCGCATAATCTAAACATGGAAATACTTGGAGTTCTTATCTCTATGCTTAGGTAGTTCATTTTTTTACAAAATCATTCGCCTTTTTATAATAGTATATAGACATAGATAAATTATACACTTCAATAAAAAGCAAATTTACGGTTCATCGAAGTCCACCCATATATTGTACACTACAATAAGGCAACTTAAACAAAAATGCATACTTATGTAATGAAAGATCATACTTCTATATATATTATTTCTTAAAGCACGACATTACGTGTAAACATATGTATATCAATTGGAAAAATATATTTGTCTAAAAGTTAAGCCAACTAGAAGAAATCTTACTGGTTAGTGAATATGTCTTGGGAACTTTGATGATGAGTTAGCTCCTTCACCAGGGGAAGGCACATTAACTTCGTCACTTTTCACTTAATTTAACGCGATTTGATTATGTTAGCGTTTAAAGAATGCAGCAGACGAGAATTTCCAGAGGTTAGTAATCAAAGCACAAACTTGGTGATAGTTTGTAGGCAAAATGGGACTGCCCCAAGTCTTATGTTAGAACTTAGAATCTGGATCTGAAAGTGTCGTGGTGGAGTTTGGACGATTATTTACACCAGCTGTGTAACGTTCGACCATTAGTCATCCCAATGTTTCCGTTGGAACAAACATACACCAGAAGAAAATGAAAAGAAAAAGAAGTTCTTGGCACGATAGATATGATTTTTCAGTGCAAATGCTCTTAATCAGAAACTTGTATATACATGTACAGTGAGGTTTTGCAAAGTAAATACATCAAAGAGCTCTCAATTGTACAATGCAATCTTATAGTTTAAATATCACTTACTGCACAACAATTTGTTTCTGAGGCTGCATTCTTCATAACCAATGTAAAATGGATCTTTTGCTAGTATTTCACGACAGAAGCTGAACAGCTGCGATGGCTGGTATTTTTTCTCGAAGTTTTTGAGTAACCGCAACCCGTACAGTCATCACACCAGCCGCGGGTCCACTAATCCGTACTTTGACTATTGGCTCCTCAATTTCTACAAGCTCTAAATCCCCACCAGCTGCTCCAACTAGAAAAGGCCTTATTTCTTCAAGAACCTAAACTAGTACAATTGTGTCATGATAAAAGCCTTTTTCTACAATGAATAACATGCTAACCATATGTTTGAACAAAAACATATCGAGCATTAATGCTCCTTAAAAAATGAGTTAATGGGGAATAATTAATCAGAACTTTGATGCCAAGAGTGTCCATGATGGGAGATAAAATTAGTACCTATTATGAGCAACGTGATTCAAATATGAACAAACTAAACAATTTAGGACGTTCTGAGTCGACAATTTCAGTGTAATGTGATAATGTTGCTTTGGATGTTACCATAGCTCAGCAGCACTAACTCTGTGATGAGAGAGAACAGAGCCGATGTATAAGGAAAGGTAAAAGCTAATTTGGGTAATTTGGGGTTAATATCACCTAAGTTTTCAATACTCCATACTACCCAAGGTCATTCCACCTATCTAGGCACTCTAAATGTTCGAAACAAAGAAAAAAAATAAAAATTCTTAATATGAAACTTAACAAAGTAGAGACAGTGAAACTGTATTAGTATAAAGTAAAAACTTATTTCTCAGTTAAATTTATAAGCCCAAACCAGCACAAAATACCACGTAAAAGGTAGTAAAGGCTGTCTTAACCACAAAGAAGGTATGCTGGCTGATGATAACAAACCAACGAAACTGATGGAATCATATAACTACTGGTATCCAAACTTATCTGTTGCTTCGTTTTACATAGACATGTATCAAATTAAGAGATTAGGCTTGTGGAATATCAAAGAATGAATGGAAGAAAAATGGACAAGACGCCTAGGATAAAATCCCAGAACTTTCAGCCATCATACCAAACATGTGAACGACCCCGAACAAGAAAAAACTCAAAAAATTGATCTTAATTTTTTAACCTTGCATGTCAATTTATAAGCTCCAAGAAGAACCTAAAACAGGAAGTGAAATACGGTCAGTACATAAGACAACATACTGACATAGTGTTAGACCAATAATCAACTGTTTTTTTACTCCTTTGCTATGCCAGTGAAACTTGCCACCTCTTATTTCTCATGGCTAAATACAATTGAAACATTGCCATCCACATCCCATACAATACTTCAGAAAATTCTAGTTCTCTTCTAACTCTCTTCCCAAATTTCCCTACAATTTTCTTGAATCATTTAGGCCACATTTGAATATGGGCATAACATATTTATCCAGTATAGCAGATTCATGATATAACTAATAGGGTGAAGTTAAAATAAATATACAAAATAAATATACAAATAAATGAAGTAGAGTATGTCTTCAGATATCTAATCACTGAAAGGAAAGTGTTGAAAGATATATCTTACCTTCTCAATGTTCTCTTCATTTAGCTCAAGGCCCGTCTCCTCATCTGGTATTGATTCAACAGCAACAATTTCAGGGATCTTATCCATTAGACGACGTTCAATACCCATTTTCATTGTCATAGTAGAACTAGGACATGAGCCACATGCTCCTTGTAATTTCAGTCGGACGATATTTCCATCAATTTCGTGCAACGCAACGTTACCCCCATCTGCCATTAGATAAGGCCGAACCTCATCCAATACGCTCTCGACATTTTCCTCTGTGAGAACAGATGAATCAGGTGTGACAACAGCCGCCCTTATCACTGCAAAAATGGTATGCACATCATTTTTAGACATAAAAAGAAAACGAGCAACTCCAAAATGACAAAAAATTTATAAACTGAAGCTAATTATTTAGTCATGCATTTCTCAAACAGTATCCCAACTCAAAACAGACCTAAAAAACGAAAAGAAAAGAAACATCAAAGATGAAAAATACGAATAGTCTGAAAATCATCCCACTCTCAGTGATAAAAGATTCTACACAATTCAATTATTCAGCTGGTTAATTAACAAGTTCTATCGCATCCTTCCATAGTCAATTTAAATATGAATCAAAACAATCACCTGGCATTCGAGAAGCGTATCGCAATCTGTACACATGTTGCGATGAGGGCATCCGCACCTGATTGAATCTCCCAGAATTCGTAATCCGAGGGGCGAAAAATCTCGAAACCTGCTACACCACACGTTTTCACGATTACAGTTCAGGAAATAACGCAGCTTGCGTAACGCCAAACCCACACAAACACAGAGTGGAAAAAAAAATGCAATCGATCGTGAATACAGATATGAAAAGCACCTTTTGAGGAGGAGAGCGGCGGTACAAAGAGACAGCGGAGGAGGATGAAGAAGAGCAGGACGGCTCTAGAGTTCGGTGGAAGCTGCAACCGTAAGTATATGGCGGAGAGCCAACTGCCATGGCTGCGTGCATCGCCTCGTCGATTTGCTGTGGGAGTTTGCGATGAATACAGTTGGAATTTAGGGTGTGTTTGGTTCAATGGTGGGGAAGGGAGGAAAGGGATTTTATCGGAGGGAAAGGAAGAGGTGGGGAGATGATATAAAATAATTTTATCTTGTTTGGAGGGATTATTTAGGAAGTGAAGGGAGGAAAAATGGTAAGGTCTTGTTTGTATACAAAATAATTTACTCATTTTTATTTCAACTCAAAATTTAACTTAGCTTTAACTTAACACACTATCTTTAATATTATTCATATAATTAAATAATACAAACCAATCATTCTTACACATCACATCAACTTTAATTCACTATTCATCCACTCACATAATTTTAACTACTTATCATTTCCAATCATTTATCTCTTACTTTTACATTAAATAAATTTTAATATTTTATTTTAAATATTATTTTAATACATTCTTAAAATTCCACTACAACTAACTATACCACATTTTTCAAAATTAACTATTGTTAACCAAAATAACTCAATTTGAACAAATTATTTCATAAACAAGCCCTAAACTTTATTTGGTTAAAAAACTAAAGAAAGGAAAAATAAAATTAAAATGACAAACTTACTCTTAATGAAGTAAGATAAAAAAATAAAAAATTTAAAAAAAAATGTAAGGACTAAATGACCATTTAACATTGTCATAAAACACTTCCCTTCAAAATTCCCTCAAATTTTGGAGGGGAGAAAAAGTAAGGGAGGGGAGATCTTCATTTATCTAGGGCTATACGGACTCGAACCGTAGACTTTCTCGGTAAAACAGATCAAACTTATTATTATCAAAATGATCTGAGCTGTTTCAAAGACCCAACATGCATAATAAAAAATTTCCTCTCACTCCCCTCCTAATTTTGCAACCAAACAAGTGAAAACTAAAATTCTCCATCCTCTCTTCTCTCCTCCCTTCCCCTCCAAATCCCTCAAACCAAACACTATCTTAGAAAAAATGTTTCTAGTTAGTCTTTCTTCGGCAAAAATTCAATTTTGGTCCGTTAATTTGTCCATTGTCCACTTTTGGTACACTAACTTGTCCCTCATCAAAAAAAAAAAAATTCATTATGTTACACTTTTCATCAGTTTTAGTACGCTAATCCCGTGGCCCGGGATTACGAGATGCCAAATCAGTTATTTATCCTACCACGTACACATCTTATCCCTCCACGTAGTTCCAATCCCGGTCCACGTCTTAATCCCGCCAACTGGAGTAGTGTACTAAATCTGATGAAAAATGTAACATAATGGACCATTTCTGATGAGGGACAAGTTAACGGACCAAAAGTGGACAATGAACAAGTTAGCGGACCAAAATTGAATTTTTGTCGTCTTTCTTCTGCACATATACAAAAAAAATAGAAATAATTGATAACAAAAAAGCAATTTATGTTCAAAGTTATTAATACTAGCCGACAATGCACGAGACATTATTGAGTATTGATAAATTAAATAAACTAATTGGGAAGAATATTGATTGCATAAAAATTATTTTGAATATTACTATTTTTTATCTTCTTTTATCACATATTATTAGTTTAATATATAATTTATGTGTATTTTTGTCGACGTTCAAGCGTCAACTAAAACAATAGGGCGGCTTAGTCACAAAATAGTAGGTATTTGAGTAACGGTTTGTTGTTATAACAACAAAGATTGAATGAATAACGATCTACGGGTGAAACTATAAGCATAAACGAGAAAATTAAACGACACAAATAATTTGTCGGTCTGTATAGGGAGATCGGCGAGGAGAATAATAGTGCATATATGGATGTATTTATCACTAGAGTTGGTTGTGTAATGTATGGTTGTGTTGGTCGTTGTGTTCGTCCTATGTTTGAGCCTCTAGAGTTGGATTTGTATACAAAAAAAGTGGAAAGCAATTATGACTAAGGGACCAACTAAGGGCTTAGAGAAGGACATGCGTCCTCATGAAGAAGCTCTTCTTTTGATGATGGGATCGGCTAGACGGTCACTTTAACAGTTTGCTTTATCAGTTTTCATTCATACTGCACAAAGATCGACAATCTTTTAGGAGTAGGGTTAGGGAGAGATTGGCGACCAGTGCAGATCTGGATCAGCATGGTCTCGGTTGTCGAGTTTTTGGGGTTGTTCTTTTCCATAATCAAGGCCCAATTTTTGACGGACTTGGTCTTCCATTTTCGACTTGATGGGTCGTCCCAGAGTGAAGGCAGTTTTATGTATAACAAGAGGCCTTCGGGTTTTTAGGTGTAAGGATTGACTGATACACCTAGAAAGTTGTTTGCAGGTTTTGAATCTGCACATCAATCTCTTTATGTGAAAACGAAATGATTGTGTCAGTTACACTAGCAGGAGACAGATTGTGACAAGACGTCTTTTCGATAGAATCACTTAATGAAAAGAGGGGCGGTCACTCGGAGGGGTGTTTTTTCGGACATGGATGTGGCCCTTGGACTTTGAGCCTTAACACGACATAACATAATGATTGAGAAATCCCTATAAATAAGAGATTGCCTTTGGACTTGAGATCTTTTCATTTGGAATTTGAATTCAAAAATCCCCGAGTTTTGTCCTCGTAATGTTTTAAGTTTATGGCTTGATGAGACTGACTCTTGCAAGTTCCTTGAGCAGGTACTTTTTTTAACCATTGTCCTTGATTTTTCGTAATCACTATATTGGATAATAGTGATTACGACATTGATTTACTAAGCGCGGCCTTGGCAGGCGCCCGGTCAGGACAAGTGAAGGGGTCGATCACTGATATAGGTGACACCTAGAAAATACAAGCACAAATGTAGGAGGATACTTCAGGCTTGACGTGGTGCTGAGGTACTCTGATAGAGCAAGGCCGAGGGATAAGTACAAGATCCCTAGATCGACAAAAATGTTCAAGCCATATGAGAATGAACGTGCTCATTGTCTCTAGTGGGATATGTTTCGGTGCATCGAGAATCCATAGTGTCTGATTTGAAATTTCCTTTTCCTCAAGTAAATGGGTGATGGGTGTCACCCAGGTGCACCCAATACTATATCCCTCTTATGCTCCTTGATCATTATGTTTAGACAAAAAAGCTAGCTAGAACCGATCGTGGAGGAACTAGACTCCATTCATATGTGGAAAACGTTGAAGGCAAGGAATAAATATTTTAATTTTGCGCCACACGACAAGTACGCCAAACTAGTGAAGCAGATACTCGAGTCACTCATAAGTGGAGACATTAGTGGTTTTGGGTATCGGGAGAATGGAAAACTCGGCGATCATTTGTTAATTTATATGTGGAGACATGTTTTGTAGATAAAATCCATAAGTCTTTGCCAATCTCTTAAGGAGTTTAAAAATAACCCATTTTTTTAATTTTTTTCTTCGTCTTGAATGAAGCGGAGAAGAAAATGCCATTCTTGGGCCTAAGATTCAAGGGAAAGTTAGACACCTTCCTGGGTTTGACGATCCCTAAGAGGAGTTACTGAAATCTAGTAGAGAACGAAAACTCTTGGGGTGGATTGTTGTCGAGGTTTGACTATACGTCTATTGAACCAGGTAACCCATTGATTAGGTTAGATAGTGATTCTTCTTAATTTGATTATACTAGTATTCATAAATATTTTTGTCGTTCTGCAGTGTTTAACCATATTACTGGTAATTTGGGTGTTGCTCCATCCCAGAAGCAAAATCAACAAAAAAGATCGACAAGTTGAGAAAGAAAAAAAGACACGGATCAACCAGACAAGGCGTTGTGTTGAGCGCACAGTGAATGACATCGTCAATGCCTTCAGAGGATGTTGTGGGATCTCTGCCGAAAACTGGATGAAGAAATATTGGCAACAGGCGCGAATCGTCGGGTGTTCTAGAGAAGATGCAGGGACATCAAAACGTCCGAGGAGAAAGTCTCCTCCTGGTGATCGCCTCTACACTCTGCTAGTTATGAAAGTGGATGAGATAGATGAGCAACTAGTAAATCCACCATGAATAAAGAAGCAAGTGATAGAGAAGGTGATTGTTGAAGATGTCGGGATCATCCAAATCCGATCATCTCTGAGGTGGAGCCAATCCTCTCTGAGTGAGTCCCGGGGGCATTAACTGAGCAGGTGACCCCCTATCAATCTGATTCGTCTCATAGAGACAGGCTCGAGCGATCGGCTTATAAGGCACCATCTATCGGATATTTGCCCTGCGATCCCACAAAAGTCGTGTGTAACTTTGAAGTTTGTAGGCCTGATTGGTGTTGCAAACATGGGCACAATGATTTTGGAGATCCCGAATCCCCATGGGGTGACAGAACATGTGATGAATGTGGTGTACCTCTCAATGATGGTGCAGAATCCATATCTGGAAACAAAGGTCTCAAGCATGCATTCTTCTAAGAGATTACAATGAACGACATAACATATGGCGGTTGTGCTGGGTTGGATCATGAACAGGACCGGCGAATCATTGGAACTGGTTTATCAATTGAGAACAATCAGGGCTGATCATGGACGTTGTGGGGATTGACTGAAGGTGTTGGTCGGACAACTGGAAGCCATGAACGAGGAGTTTACAGTTATCACTGTGGATATAGATCGACTTAGGGCGAATTTAGAGGATTTCACATTGTCGAGTAGGTTGCTGGGATGTTGAGAGACAAGGAGGTGATGGTAAAAAAATCACGTGTAACAGTACAACATTTGAATAAAACATTGTCGAGTAGTTGCCAGAGAGAGCCAAAGTACAGAAAGTGGTTTAGGCAGGATCAAAGGCCATTGAGGAAGGTAGAACAATTAGCTTAGAAGGAGGGTAATTAGACTAACCTCGTTGAAGATAAGGAGATTGGATTGGTTGAGGGGTATGAGCTTGGCAAGAAGTAAGGGATTAAGATGGACAAGTCTTAACAGACCACCGAGAGTGAGAAGCTTCTGGAGACTGAACGTTTCACAAGCATTCAGTAGGTCTCTTTTTTATTGTGATTATAGAGATTTTTTCGTTGTTCCGAAAATAAAAGTGATACTTATGTAATTTTAAAATAAGTGAAAAAAGAGTGATAATATATCTAAATTTAGATGGCCAGATATAGTGTACAAATTTTAATTTTAAAGGACAAAATGTTGGACTAGAAATATGATATATAAAAAAAGCATTCCATTTTAGTTTCATAATTAAGAAATTTAGAGCATCTCGAATGAAACATTGTCCATTATGTGTTGAATGGCATGGAGAAAGGAAATTAAAAAATTATGTCTTCAATAGTTAGTGTGAATTGTGGTGTAATTTGTGATGTGTAAAATAATAATTGGGTAGAGAAGAGAGATAAAATAAATAAAAAATCTAAAATATATAGTAGAAGTATTCTAGAATGGCTTATACATCTAGAAGACCTTATAAACATTTTTCATATCACATATGATTGCTTGTGCCACGTGGCAATAAAATAGAACAATAGAATGACCATTGGAGATGCTATTAGATTATTAGTCTAATGGTACATAGGATTTTAGACTTTTTGTCTCCAATGCGAGAAAAAAAAAAACACTAAGTCTAGATGATGTAGCATGTGAAAAAGTAGATTAAGTCTTCATTTGGATCTATCTTGAGACATTATTCTAAACCAAAAATTTTATCATAAAATAGTATTATTTTTAATAAACAACTCATGATTATTATTTCTATTTCCATATCATTGTATACTTTACTTAAATTATTATTTTAATAAATTACTCATAATTATTTTGTTCCACATCACTCTAGATCCAAGTTAAAAAAAAAAAAAATTGCATTGGAGTAGATATGATCTATTATTATTCATTATTTCTCCACTCATTTAGGACCCAAAAAATCTATTATATTGACAACTGGACAAAATTAGCTTAAACAGTGTAGATACTCTATAAAAAGAGAAATCAAATCCAACCAAGAGCACCTCAAGAGTCAAGAGTGCGAAAGAATATAGATCATCTCCAAAAAAAACAATATATATATATATATATATATATATGTATATATATATCAGTAGGAAAATAGTGAAAAAATATACAGAAAAATAGGAAGAATAATGAATTTTGCTTTAAGTATATAATATATAATGATTAAAAACTTACGTAAAATCAATCAAATAATAATTAAAAATTAGGTGATCAATATGTGAACCAAATGCTAAAGTGAATTTGAATGAAAGTTTTATAAAAATAAATCCCCTTATATATTAATCCATAACGCGCTGAGCTTACGTGGCTGTTTCTGGTGTTTTGGAAGGGCAATGCTATATGTACACCCCCTTTTAATAAATTACACAAAGAAAAGTGCTATATGTACACCCCTTTTTTACACTTGAGGGGGTGTACATATAGACACCCCCTTTTGGAATCCTATTGACAAAATTACATGCTTCGTTATTAGGTTTGGGTAAATTTTAATTTAATTCCAAACCAAAAATAATTAGGTTCGGATTACCATAAATATGTTGATTATTTATGGTCATGTTACATGTATTAATTGTATTTTAATATCATTCTTTATTACTAGTACAGAGCCCGTGCGATGCACGGGGTGCACAATTTTAAGGTCATTTATCCATTTTTATAATTATATAAATGAATAAAACAAATGTACGTGATATATATAGTACGTGACCTGTATTAGGCCAAAATGTGAACACGGGTGATGCACGAGGTGCACAATTTTAAGGTCATTTATTAGTACAGAGCCCGTGCAATGCACGGGGTGCATAATTTTCTAGTATGTGTAATAAAAATACATACCGTATGCACGGGACAAAAGCACTAAATGAGTCATTTCCACAGAGCTTGCCCGTTAAGTAGCTCCTGAACACGGGTGCACAACTTGTAGTACGTACCATAAAATCAGAACAAATTTCCATAAAATTAGATAATAAATTAGATAATAAATAAAACTTTTTTATTTTAGTAAAGATTTTACGTATTTTTTTTACTTATCGGATGTTATGGAATTTTTTTTGTTAAACCGATTTTATAGAATATAATACAAATACAATTAGAGGATTGAACAAAATCAAAACAAATTTTCATACGATTAGATAATAAAAAGGAATTAGATAAGGAAAAGAATGAATTAGATAAGAAAAAAAGGAATTAGATAAGGAATTTTGAATTTGACATTTTTTTTGATAGATAGACTTTACGTATAAATTTTGACTTCACTGATTTTATGGGATTTATTTTGACAAAATCGATGTTAATATGGAATAAGGCAAATAAATAAAGTCTTTTTATTCTCGTAAATATTTTACGTCTTTTTTTTACTTGTCAGATGTTATGGAATTTTTTTTAAACTGATTTTATGGGATATAAGACAAATAAATAAAATATGGATAGAAATAACAATGCATTAATTACGTTGACTTTTCAATATAATAAATCTGGTAAATAGGATACCTTATATAATAAGTATAGATACAAATAAATAACATGCCAAAATTTTAAAGAATAATTAATGTATCTTAATTTATTATCTAGTCATCATTTAATGATGTGATGATTATCTTATGAATGATAAATAAAATATTAATTTAAAAAAAAAATATTTGTTTTTTTATACTCAAATAAAAATTAAAAAATATTATTGACAAATATGAATTACAATATATATCAGTAAAATCATTGCAAAAGTTAATAATATTATGTAAGGAAAGAATCTTTTTGATCATATTTGAATAGGAATATTATTCTCTTTTGGAGAGCGATTGTATTCTCTCTTGGAGAGCGATTGTAGTTCGATTTCTTCCACCATTTTTCGGATCCTTGTTTTGATCTTGTATCTCCTCTAGTTGCAGTTGGGGATTTCCTCTCTTATTGTAGCCTATCGAGTTTTTTTCTTTTCCCGTCTCTCTATAAACCCTAATTTATTATGAGCCCCCAATCTAGCAAAGAAAAGGATGATGAAATCCTGCAGAAATTGGAAAACTTTTCCCTCTCAGGCAGAGAAGACTCTATTGTGGATAAAAGAAATGAAGATATCAAGCTCAGTGACGAAGAATGCCAGCGCTGTCTTTTTGGGAAAGTAATCGGTGACCGGAAAGCGAGCTGGATTGGAGTTAAGCGAGCCATGGGTTTCATTTGGAAGCTCCAAAAACAGATGGAAGTCAAAGAACTGGAGCACAATTATTTCCAATTCATTTTCGAATGCAAGGAAGATATGGAGAGAGTAGCCAAAGGAAACAACTGGAGCATTGATAATCAATATCTTATCCTTTCTCGTTGGCAGACAGGTCTCTCTAGTAAGCATTCAGTCTTCCAAGAACTCCAGATTTGGGTCCAGGTTTTTAATCTCCCCCTCAATTGGTTGAGTACCAACGTGGGTCTAAAGCTTGGATCGGTTTTTAAGCAAGCCATTAATATAGTAGTCATGGGCGCTGGAAGCCATGGGGGAAAGGTCCTAAGACTTTTGGTTGCAGTGGACTTAAACGAACCTCTTCCCCGTTGCACCAATTCGCCTGGGAGAGCAGATTGTGAATGTTGGTTTCAAATATGAAAAACTCATTAATTTCTGCCATTATTGTGGTTTTATTGGTCACCTAGATAGAAGCTGTTCATCTCTGCTTGCAGACATCAAAAACAAGTCTCTTAAAGAAGGTGGATATGGTGACTGGATGCGAGCAGAAGGCCAGCACTGGGCAAGCCTGAGCCCTTCAGTTTCTAGAGGCTCTCCCTCGGAGACTCATACCCCTCCATTCCACCAATCTCCTAACAAGACAACCACCAGTCAAATGAAGGATAACCAGCTCCTCCTTATTCAAGATGAGGCAAGGCCTCTCTTTCATCCATCCTCAAATCTCTCAGATACTCAAGCAGAAGATATCTGTGGCTCTACTTCAGGGGAGAACCTGCCAGTGACTACCCCTGTTTCTAATTCAGAAGTCCCCTCTGCAATTGTTACCCGGCCAATGTCTGTGGAAAACCCCTGCTCCAATCTTTCACCTATCCTCCCCAACATTGAGATTAGTGATACTCTGATGATTCAAAAGCCTTTGATTAAAACCTGGAAAAGATCAGGCAGCAAAGAAGGCAGGCTTCTTAGACAGAATACTGATTTAATCATAAGAGAACCCTCTGCTACTAAGAAAAGGCAACAACCGGAGGAGGATGATTCTCTCTCTGAGAACAAAGGCAAGTCAATTGTTCCAGTTGATAACAAAAAATCCAAATATTCTTCGGAAAAGGTGGGGGTGGCCAGCCTCGATTGGCACCCAAGTGCCCAATGCTAGCTGCGTACAGTTTCCCAAATCCGAGAGACAGTAAGAGCTCATCACCCAATTTTTATTTTCTTGTCTGAAATAAAAAAGCCTTCTGGTTTTGTAAATACGGTGGTTAAAAAGCTAGGTTTTGAGGGCAGATCCATTATCATTAATCCTACTGGCTCTAGTGGTGGTTTATTACTCATGTGGAA
>CACSLK010027840.1:3425161-3436311 GCA_902706635.1 Striga hermonthica | reverse complement strand
GGTTTCAACAACAACAAAGGAAACGAACTGCAAACAAGTAATCCATAAATTTAGATACTTGGCTATCAGCGGTTTCAACAACAACAACAACAACAACAACAACAACAACAACAACAACAACAACAAATAAGATAATTTGTACCAGAATATTAGCGCCGATGCTAGTTCCAACAACAAATAGAGGAGCTTCAGGATATTGGTGGTGGAGATGGTCAATCACCTTTCTGACATCCTCAGTCCATCCCCCATTATAAAAGTTATCAGACTGTGGACAAGCAATAAAACAGAGAAATTATAATAAAAGAACAAGTGGCACCAGACAAACTTCATGTTCTATGCACAATGAATTCAAACCATATAAAGCAGAGAGTCCCAATGCATTTCCTTAATTAATTGAAAAATGCATTTCAATGGATAGAAAATTTCACCATATTTGTTTGATTTTTCATTGTTAACTGTACTTATAGCAAAGGGGAGAGGAAGTCAACATCAGCTTATCGTACTTCTTAGGTGGTAATCAGTAAATAGGCGAGGCAAGAAGCATAAAATTCTTACCGGTTGTGTTTTGGCTGAGTATCGTGCCATGGCTCACACATGTGAGTTGATGGTTGAAGGCATTTTAAGATTAGGTACATTTATATACCATTATAATATACGTCTATTATACTGCGGTAGTTGTGTCTACCCCTACACAGAAAACCTTTTTGAAATTCATTGTCACCTCAAAAGAAATAGTTGCTAATATGTTCACCAAAACAGGAGACTTTAAATTGAATGTCAAAAACCGTAATGGGCATCTATGCTCCAGCTTAAGGGTAAGAATGGGGGAACTTTAGTCAACTAGATGAACCAAGAGCTATTTGATTCACAGTTAACTAGTACATAAGATGATCAGCTAACATTGACCATTTCGTTGTATATTAAGCTACAAAATAACACAGATTATACTATTCCCATCCTCAACGAGCTCATCTCTGGTTTTCCTGTGTTACTCCATAGCATCTGATGTTTCACGTATTTGAACTATATATTCTAATTGTCGCAATAGAACAATTAAGTTTCATGCACAAATAACATAGTTTGAATAATTCAAATTTGGAATGTGCTTAACAATAAAACATAAATGCTACACCAGGCAACACTTTGACTGCTCCATTGAAAACAAAGCTCTCAAATTTGCTAAAGCAACATATTAGTGTGCTATGCTTACCGTAATTGGTACACCACCAAGTCCCCTGTGATTGCTCACAACAACATTCCATCCGTGTTTAGCCATGTTAAAAGCCAAATGATTGATATACTGCAGATAAATATTACTATATCAGAGAGAAATATGGCAGATGGGACAACTATGAAGTGATACAAGTGCTTTTACAAAATGAAAATGAAATATTTCAAAGTTATTCTGCACCTTTCTGATGAATATACATCCACAACAAGAGTTATAGGTTAAATACGAGATAGCTAGCAACAGGGAGAGGAAAACTAAGAAGAAAAAGGAAAAGTGAATGCATATCATATTAGAGTAACATGTCTTAAATGCCAACCATGTCTCCAAGACTCCTAGTATTCAACTATATCTGCTATACGAAATTGCAAGATAAAGACAAATATCATTTTACCTAGAGGAGGTAAGCTATGCATCTCGACCTCAAAGGATCACAACATCATATTTAAAACGACAGTTCTAGTTTATCTCGTACCACTAATAATGAAGATGACAAAACTTCACAGAGCAAATTATATGCAATAAAATTCTAACTTGCAAAAATATCACGTAACTTTGAGTGGAGATCAAATTTACTGCTGAAAAGACAGATTATGAAAGAGGTGGTGGTTGTCAAAATAAGAGGTTTAGATTTCGAAATGGGAAAATGAAGCAACACGCCAACTATTACCATTTTTGAGACACAGCAATATAAGGTGCTTTAATAATACATTTTAGAAGTCAACTACATGTGTTTAGGTTCATGATCCGGACAAAACAAGGACAGAGCATATCGTTCTCAGTGCATATTAAATGCTACATCGAAATATAGCTACAGTGCAGTAACAGCTCATCACTTAGCACCTTCATGAAGATCCAATAATTATTAAAGTGCTTTCAGTTATTATAGTTTTCCTATTTCTGTAACTTAACATGCTACTGAAGCATAAGGAACAAATGCGACCATCCGGAATGATGATCCTAATCCGACGTGCACTGGAAAACGAAATTGCAATAATGAGGAAGTCATAAGAATCTGCTACTTAATATCATGTAAAATAATAGTTCTCTGCTTACAGCAAGAGCGCTGTCAAAACACGTATTAAATAAATTTATGAATGACCACAATCAAAGCCATCATTTCTGACAATAAGAGATGGCTAATGGAGTTCATAGGTATGACCATAATAGACAAAGTGAACCAAGATGGATGACTAGAAAATCCAGAAAACTTACAGGAGAATTAGAATCACTGGTTAATCCCGGAACGACAATTATGAGAGGATTTTTATCATCTTGCCGAACAGCATCATTTACTTGATAGTCTTGTTTCTTAGCTGATAAGAACATAGCTAAAATTCATTAATAACTTAAACAGAGTAAGCCTATCAGTACGGGAATAGTATTTACTCAAAAAAATTGTAAATATAGATGATGAATTTGCCAAGATTATGGCATTTTACAGCCACATATTAATTAAAAAAAGATGACTTGTAAAAGCAATGTACTACCAAAAAATGTATAATACAAAACAAATAAATACACTAACAAAAAGGAAATAAAAGAAAAAGGAAACCAAGTCATATATGGATGACAGTTTAGTACATATAAAGCTACTAAATCATCTTTACCAACAATTCTATAGATCAAGGCGTAACAAGGAGAAATGTATTGAAATAATTAGACTGAAAATCATTGGGTATTTGTAAGATATGAAATTTCCAAAAAAAACTTCGAATATTTTTTTTATGTTGTACTTTTCCCAAGTTAATCAATCAATGATGATAGATATTGTCAATGCCTCATTAGCAGACTTCGGTCAGAGATTCCTAAGTATTATTTGATAGTGGTATTCCAATGCTGATTGAAAAGCATAAAGGAGGTATGTTGACACAACAAGGTCAAACCAACAAATAAAATTATTAAAGCCCCAATCATATTTGCATAAACGCAAAGTCTACAACTCGTGAAACTCAAACCTGAAACAAGGACAGATACACATTACCATTGGCATTCTTGACCCAGTCTAAAGCTAAAGTTCCACCGTCAGAGGTCATAAAGATCTGCCTGAACACTCATCGAATTAGTTCAACTTCATGCAATGTAAACAAATCTATACACACAAACCTTCCATTTACAGAAGGTTCCCCAAGAAAGCACAGCAAAAATCATGTACATTATACTAGACGTCACCTTCTGTAATTAACAACAGGCGAATTCCCGAAATAGTAGAGAAAAGCTGTCTGAAGATGCGGACTTGACAACCACGGTGTCGATAAGTACCTGATATCAATCAAATTCAAAAGAACCAACAAACAAGCTGAAATGTTAGCACCAAGCACAAACCCAACGTGAAAAATCAAACTAAACACAGCCAACCACAAACACGAACCATTTATCGGACAAAAATTGATTCTTTATGCGACTTTAGTCTTAATCACTAGTATTAACATTTCATCTACCTGCCATGAAGAGTTCTACACTTGGAAACAACATCGCGGTAGAGTTGAGAACGAGGATCGAAAGTCAAAACCACGGGCTGTCCCCTGAGCCCGCTGAATAAATCTCGCAGAATGTGGATTTCGAGAAAATGGTACAGAAACACGATTAAAATGAAGAAAAATCCCAATATACAGTGAGAAATTGGTATGAACGACGCCGCGTGAAGCAGCAGCTCGTACGGAGATTGAGCCGCCGTTGACTCCATCGGCCGGGGAGAAACAAAATCGATCAACTGATGTATCTAATATACAAATATCTGCGAGTGCTTGTGAGAGAGAGAAAGAAGGAAAAGGGGTTGGAAAAACTGAAATAGTTTTGTCCGTTAATGGCGGACGAAGTCGTGGGTTTCCATTTTTATATATGGTGGCCAATTGCAATTGGTTTTTGTCTCACCAATAATTAGCTTACGCGTAGCTTGGGAAATTTAGAACACGGTATGCGACGAGCGAGGTCTCAACGGGTATGACAATTTTGACTTGTAGCAACGGCTTGGTGAAGATAGGCGCTAGCGGGTAGCGGCAATTTGGACTGGCCTACCCATAGGAGTTTGGGGTTGGACCGGTGGAGGACTTGTCACATCTTTTATTTCATAAAGAGAGTCAGGGCATCCACATCACTTAACACAAAAAATCATTCATTCAATCAAAAAGTAACAACATCTTTCATTCACATCACTTTTTCACTAAATCTCTCTCCATTTAAACACACATCCACATTCATACCCATTCATTTAAATACATATGTGGGACCCATTATCCACTCATTTAATATAATTTTTTATATTCTATTCACAATAAAAATAAATTTTAATACTTTTAGGGTCAGTTTGGTTGGACTTTTTGATTGGGCTTGATACAATACTTTAGGTTTGGGCCCTGTTTTATGTTTGAGATTATCCATAAGTTAAAGGTGTTTGGTTGCATTTTTTTATTTAGGATTCGACCCTAATAAGTTGTTTGGTTGGGATTTATAACTCAAATTTCCTTTTCAAATTTTTTTTTTTTTTTTTTTTTTTTTTTTTTTTTTTTTTTTTTTTTTTTTTTTGTGTTTTCTCCTACTTCCCATTTTGACACCAAAGAGACAAAATTCGACGCCGATTAGAAGGAGAGATTCAGACGAAGAAGGTGATTCCGACTGCATACTTGAATTACAGCAACTCGGATTCTCGGCGGAAAGACAAGCTCTTACAGACGAACGAGACGATTCCTGGACAGGTGCCTCATAATCGGGCTTCATCAGAAAATCACCAGGTAAGCTTATAAATCGATTTACTTTCTTGGCAGAGTAGATTAATTTCTGGCAACATTTGTTGTGTGCAATTATTTAATTTGTTCACTTTGTTCAATTACTATTTCGGACTATACCCTAAATTAGGGTTCCCTTGTTCGATATCGACATTCATAATTACAGTTGATTATGTTTTATGTGTGTAATTCAAGAATTTTGATCTACTTTGTTATTATCTTTTGGGTAGTTTAGTTTTTCTCTTTGTAATTTTTGGTTGGTATCTTGTTGTTGTGTATGCTATGTTCTGTTGTTGTGGGTAGTTGATAGGCAGTGGTCTTTGGTGCATCTGTTCTGCATTTTGGGGTTGGCTGTAGGTTTTTGGGTGGTAGTTGGCTTAGGGGAGAATGGTACTAGGTTTTATTTTCCCCTTGGTTTTAATTTGTCCAGCTAGGTTGGACTTTGATTGTTCCAATCAGTTGATTGGCTTTTGTACATTTCTTGTTATGTTATAAAATTTATCCGTTTGAAAAAAAAATTTCAAGCCTTCTTCTGCTTTTCGAGCTACGAGCACGCAAGGTCCTGGAGGAGTTGACTGTATGACGAGTTGAGAGTTTTGGTTTGTCTGAGAACATTTGGTCCAGTTAGTTTCTCCTTGTCTATTGCATCAGATATATGGTTCTAAAGATATTTATATATTTTAGTGGAGTGGTGGTATAGATTTTCATTTTTCAGTCTTTTAACAGTCTATGTCATATTTTGTCAGTGTTTGAGAGCTGGTCCAAACATCTTGTACAGAAGCAAATGACATAACTTCTTTTGTGAGCTCTCCTTTGACATTGAAATTATCCTTTGTTATGCACCAATTGTCTTACATATGGTGAAATGGGCTATGGGAAACTCATGACTGAACTTGAGTTTTGTATGTTTACATTGGCAGGAATGAAACCACATACTCGAAATGATGACATTGCAAAGCTCTTCTGTTGTGACGGTTGGAATGAAAACGAAGAGAACTTTCTCATTGAACAACTTGAATATGCTGCTCTTAATATACCTGTAAGTTCCATTACCACATTTGATACCTGTTTGTGGTATATCACTGGGCTATTGATAGAAACATTTCGGAAAGAGTTTTCTATTCCAATGGTAAAACAAAAAGTCATCCATTTGCGGAGACAATACAATTCCTTTTTGGAGTGGAAACAAATACCAGGCGTATATCACAATCGAAAAGCTAACAAAGTCTCTGTCGATGGAGTGTATTGGCAATCAATCACTAAGGTTAGGTACATCATATATTGCTGATCCTTTTACAATTCATTCTTCAGGAAGCTATAGACAGAAGGTTTATTTTTCATTGAACTATTTTAATGTTTCAGGAAACTGTGGAATGGAGGTTTTTCAGAACCTTTGGGATGAAACATTTTGAAACAGCAGACTTATTGTTCAAGACAAAGAATGCAGCGCCTATTGTGTTCCTCGGTGCTAGATTTAGAGGAGACAATTGTTATTAGGCCACAAGTGTTGTGTGAAGTTGTAATAGAACTGTAACATTTTGAATTAGTATGTAATGACTTTGGGTTGGTACAAGGACCTGATTTTGTAATGTTAACAGTTTGTTCACTTTTGTATTGGAATATATGAATTTATTGAGCAGTTGGATATTTATAGCCACTTGGAAGTTATTGAGCAGTTGGATTAGTTGGATTTATAATGGTAATAGTTTGTTCACATTTGAATGATTCTATGAATTCATGATTGATTCTACAAATTGATTGGAGAAACAGGAAGTATATTTGAAAGTATGTCTGCAAATGTGGATGAAGTTTTGGCAGTACATAATTTGTTTGTAAAAAAAAAAAAAACATGTTTTGTGTGGCACTATGAACAAACAACATTAAATCAAACACAAGTGTTGCACATTACTAGTTTTCAAACAATAATAACTCATCCACAGGTACTACTTCCATTCAAAGAATAATACAACTCAAACAATCAATAACTCATCCAAATTTAATCAGACTCAATACATTAGCATTCAACCTGCAACACTTCAATTAAGACATATTAGGAAGCTAGTGTTCATGTCACTTGAAAAAACAAATGGCATGCAACTATTGTCAATACTTACCATAGTTAAAATACCATACAACAATGATCAAGCCGAAAAGGATAACGAAAAAACACCCCTTACTCTCATGACTTATTTTTTTATTTATTGAATCTAATAGCTCCAGAAGCTCCACATTTGAGCTTTTACAACTTTTAGTTTTTTTTTTTCCTTTTTATCTAACTTGTGAGTTAAAACTTCCAACAATGCGTCCTTCTTTTTAACTTCTTCCTCCAACATTAACTTAGATGATTTGAGGTTTAGGTAGCATGCCTTCTGAAAAGGAGGTAGTTCGTCGTCGATCCATTCAAAGAACTCACAATCCTTCGCCTACAATAAAAGAAAGACATGATGTTAAAATTTTTTCTCAACTGAACGGCCATAACTATATTACAACACCATTCATAACTAACTTTGTGAGTCTAGATTATATGTCAACCATATATTCATTTATTGCAAATCCCAACCCATCTTTTGGCATTAGGTTTAGAGTTGAGGATTGCATATGAAACTCCATTTTTAGTTTTAAAAAGCTTCCAGGAGCTTTAACTTACATGAAAATTCCAAAACAAACAAAAAACCAGCTTCTCAAATTTTGAAACCCCCAAACAAACACTCTTACAACAATATTATATTAATTTGAGTCTTACAACAAAAAACAAGCTTCTCCAATTTTAAAAAAGTCATGAAGATAAATACATAAATGAAGCAAAACTTAAGCTAATTACTAAACATACACACCTATATATAACCAAGCTAAGACTTTAAAATCGAATATTATGAAAAAGAATAGCAAACGTGTTTGTAACCAAAAGAATAGCAAACGTGTTTGAAACCAAAAGAAAACAGATGCTTTAATATATTGAAAAAAAAAGTATAAGCTAAACAAAAGCTTAATCCCAGTGCAAAACAACAAATTACAATCAAATTTATCTTCCAAAAATGAACAAACAAACCTACTAAAAAAACAAAGCTTATAAATTACAATGACATTGAAGCCAATACTTACATTTCGATATTTGCATCTATAGTACCTCCTACACGGATTTTTTTCTGTGTTGGACGTTAAAACTTGAGCCTCCTCGTGATGTAAACACCTTCTTGTCTGAGGTTGGTATATGTTGAAGCTATGAGACGGTCTTTCGGACGAGCTATTTCTAGCACTATCTCGAGACATTTATCGTGCAAGCTAATCTTGTGTTTGAAGGAGAAGGCTGAAAATTTAATGTTGTTTGAGGAAGATCTATCTTTGGCTCATTGGTACATGAACAAAGGCAACATGACTCTCTCTTTTGGTAATAAGATGGAAATTTTAATGTTCTTTGAGAAAGACCTCTCTGTTGTCTGATGGTACATGAATAATTGCAATTATACCTCTCTTTGGCTGAGGAAGACACTATATGGCGTGCATCATCTCTGTCCAAGCTACTGAAGAGGTCGTCCTTTTATGTCTGTTACAGAATTCTGGCTTTGTCCCCAAAAGAGTGCTTTGTTGAAACAAGTATTTAAATAGTACGAATATATTCTGATTCCCTATCATATTGCCCTTCATCAATCAATCTCGTGTCAAGAAAAAAAGAATATATTCCCTCTTACAAGGAAAAAAGACCCATAGACTCCTGTGATGAAACAATATCTCCTACTTTTTTGGTGAGATAACTTTGTTTCAGACTTTTTGGTTTTCAATAGATGCACAACAATACAAACTCTAATCTTTATTCACTATCAAACTCGTCGGTTACCACTGGATTCTTCCACTTTTTAGTACATGGAATATATTCCCTTGGTAATCAATCAACTCTCTGACCTGACAAAAGAAAAAGGTGAACATCTCTTTGAACAGATCACTTATGTTGTGCATGAAATATGGATTAGAGGCACGCAGATCCATTATATATTTTCATGCAGATAGAAGTATTTTGAATACGAAGGAAAAAAACAATAGAATTGAAAAAACTATTTTTCTAAAATAGGTCGTTGCACGTAAATGGCTCCCAAAAAAATTTTCTCTGCTTCAGTTGCACAAAGTAAGGTTTTTTATTCTGGGGAATGGACTAGGCAAATTGAAGAAGTGTTCGTCCAAGAGTTGGTTAACCAAGCGGCTGAGGGAAATTTTGAGGTTGGCCGTTCAAACCATCATGCTATACTGAGTGCACAAGGACTCGTGAACGCACAATTTGGTAAGAACCTTGATTTTAACTATTGCAAAGGAAAGCTACATAAACTCCGTAAACGCTATGAAGTTTTCACCTGGATAACACAACAAAGCGGGGTTGTGTTCACATATGGAACCAATAAGGTTGAGGCGACCGAAATTACCTGGGAGTATCTTATTCGAGTAAGTAATTTTATATTTTTGTTAGGTAAACATAGATTGTTGTTTGTTATTAACATAATTATTTATTAATTTATTTTTCAGTTACATTTGATATTTTTGGTTTTCACAAATGATATTTTGGTAAATATTGTAGAAAGAAAAGCTAGCCATGGCATACATGAAGGAGGGCGAGTCCGCTCTCGAAGGGATGCATTGTTTGTTTGGAAATGGTAACATCAACGCCCTCGTGCAACCTAACCAAGTGATTCAGCTTTCTGACGATGAAGTTGAAGAAGACAATGATGATCAAGACGAAGGAGACAATGACGAAGACGACAATCCCTATCTGGCTACTGAAAACGACTCTGACAATACAAATAATTGTTTTCACTATGAACTTGCATGGTACAATACTGACTCCACAAGTGTTTCGTCTATTGCCGACCCAGAAAAACCACCAACCAATCTAGCTTCCACTTCTGCTGTTATGAAGAAGTTTGACAACCACTGGGCGTCCCACGATTGGGAAAAGAACGATGACAACATTTATGATATTCCAAACAGCTCTACTGCATCTTCGTCGTCTCCTTACAAAAAATAAGAGACGACAAAAAATCTCAAAAATGGCGATGTATTGAGTATGTGCGAGTTTATGTATGTTTGTTTCGTGTGTGACTAATAAACTACCATTGCCAACGGTTCACGACTTGTCGGAATTCGAAGGATGGTAGGAGTTGATGTAGGTTGAACTATTGCGAGTTTTAAATTTTATGTATCCTGTGTGACTAATAAACCACCATTGCCAACGGTTCACGACTTGTCGGAATTCGAAGGATGGTAGGAGTTAATGTAAGTTTAACTATTTCCAAGGTTTTAATGTTATTTATCATGTATGACTATTTTCATCTCATTTGGATGAATATTTACTGTACATAATTTTTATTTTTATTTTAAAACGATGCTAAAATTCCATTACTCAAAATAAGAGTTATACAAACGAGGGACTAACTAGCCCCATACATCCAACTAATCAACAACTAACAGGGAGCACCCCCCCTCCCCTAATTACCATACAAAGCAAATCTACAACCAGATTACAACCATCAACATTCAACTAGGAAATCAAAAACACACAAATGACACTAAGCATAACAATAGCTGGAAGCAGCAAGACAAAACATTTCCATAAACAAAATGCTTGAAACCTTAACATAACATTTCCATAACACATTGTTCATACATGTGTGAATCCAAAAGACAAAACATTTTACATTATCCCAGCTCAAACAAAACGATTTTAGGTACAACATACCATACATAAATCTTTGAAGCTCACAAAAATCTGGGTTTATATAGTAGAATAAAGTTTACCCATAAACAAATCAAAATACAAAGGTCATACTATTGAAATACAATGACAATAGCTCCCTAAATACTTCCGGTCAACTTCATTCGCACGAATTCAGCTCGGGCAACATTATCGAGACTGAAGAACAGATCCAACTCGTCGGTATTTTTTACTAACATTTTGGAGATTAGCAACTGTTGTTGCAGGTTCAATCCTTCAATTTCCCTCACAATAGAATAAACATCCTTACGAGCACTTGAGACATCGTAATCATAGCCAATCCTATTCGCAATTTTCTCCAAACGAGCACCCGTGCTTTCAGCAAAAATTTTCATAACTTCACACAGAGGATCAGCACTCTGACCTGACTTTCGCTTACGCCCTACGCTTTTTTTTGTCCCCGTAGAAGTTGGTTGGGTGCTCTCCGACATTGTCTCGT
>CACSLK010027840.1:3396974-3409864 GCA_902706635.1 Striga hermonthica | reverse complement strand
GGAAACCAAAAATCAACTAAAAGGCCCTTCCTCAACAGAAAGATCGAGTCCAACCAGCAAGAGAGCAATCTATATCAGGGAGAGATCCACAGGCCCAGTACCCGCAAACTACACTGCCTAAACGCCTATCTGAAGCAGATACCAGACTAGAACCAAACACCAATAAAGATCCGTCCCCGGCCAGGAAGAACCACCACTCATCTACCGGCTAACACCACTAGCCGATACCAATGCCGCACCACCCGCCTAACACCACTAGCCGAGTACCACCGCGTCGGCTCCCCCGAACCCAAAAAGAGAACCAAGGGAAGAGGAGTAAAATGGCCCTCCCGCTCAGAATACTCCAGCGCAAGCGCCACAAGCCGCCTGAGCCTCGCCCCTCACTCCATTTCACCCAACCCCCAACAGCCCAGCAACTCTGGGAGGCCCTCAACCGGAACCGCGCCACCTTACCCAGAGCACAGAAGTCCGACTGCAACCCCACCACTACCGCAGCGAATTGAGAAGGGAGGAACACAGGAGCAACCACAGAGGGCGACCGCCGAGAGAAGACCGCCGGAGAAGACACCATCGCGATTTGAGGAAGGCAGACCACCGGAGTAGCCACCATCTCGAACGGAGGCACCACCGAGCCGCCGAGGCGAGCAAAAACAGGAGGGGGGACACGAGCCGCCAAGGGCGACCGCTGGACTGAGCTTTAATTCCGCTGAGGAAGGCAGACGGCGAGAGCGATTGAGGGTGACGAGCGGCGGATTTGGGAGGATTTGGGAGGAAGGGTTTTTTTTGGGTGCAAAAGATATTATTATAAATAAAAGCTTCAATTATAACAAAATCATACCAAAGAAATATATATTTTTTTTAACTCGCTCTTACTTTCTAGTTTTATTAAAAGCAAAAGATATTGTAAGTGTGATTACAATACAACTTGTTTTAAACTTTTAATTATATGATGTGATATATCTATATTTGAGTTATATTTCTTAAACCTAGCTGATAAGATAGCTTATAAATTTTAAGTGAAATTCGAGCTTATAGATGATAACATATGACTTATGGTTGAAAAGCTAGTTTCTATGATAAATGTTATGTTTGGTAACCGAATAAGCTAGTTTATGACTTATTTGGTTAGCTTATAAGCTTCCAGTATCCAAGTAAACTTCGTTTGATAGGATGAGTTTTTTTTTTGACAAAGTTTGATCTTATGTTATAAGCTATTTTGAGTAGATTTTCAAATAAGTTCGTTAAAATTTTTATTTCAGCTAACTTATCAGCTAATTACAAAACATTTTATCATATAAGCTAGATTTTCATATATAAGTCATAAGACATAAGCTCGAAAATCACGCTATAATCTAGCTTATCAGATGACTTATCAACTAGTTTTACTAAATATAACCAAAAGTGTGATACAATTAGACGATAAGCTAGCTAAAATAAAAATTTTGATGATCTTATTTGAAAACTACCCAACAAAGTTTATGAAAATAATTGAGCTTTTTTTAAAAAATAAAAATAAAAATAAAAATTGGCCCTTCCAAACCAAGCTATGCTTACTAAACATAGCCTTCATTACGCTCACACGAGGTGGACCAAAAACACCAAAGGCGACGTTATTATCTGCTCTAGGGGTGAGCATGGTGCGGTTCGGTGCAAAATCGCACCGAACGGCAAAACTGAAAGCCAAAAATATCTATTTACCCAAATCGAACCACACCGAAACTGGTAGAGAAACCGAACGAAACCGCACCGAAATTTTCGGCGTGTTTCGGTGCAGTTTCGGTTAACTGCAAATTTATTTTTTATAAAGAAAAAAAAACACCCAAAATAAACTGAAGCTACATCATCATCATCATCTAATTAACCAAAGACCCAAAATTTGAACTCAAAATGAAAAACTAGGGCAACAAATTAGATTCTGATGTAATATTTTTAATTTTTAATTGTTATTGTTGTTATTTATTATTTTATTTATTGTTAACGATAGTCATCCTGAACCATATGCCCAAAATAAGCATGTAATATGTACAATACAAATATGTTAACATATTTATTAGAAAAAAAAACATATTCGGTGCGGGTTCGATTAAAACCGCAGCATGCGGACAAAAAATCACACTGCATCGAAATTGTGCAGTTTTTCAAATTCTAACCGAACTGAAACCGACCCTTGAAAAACGGAACCAAACAGCACCGAATACATCGCGTTCGGCTTGATTTTTCCGTTTCCACTCAATTTTGCTAACCCATAGTCTCCTCGTCTCACGGGATTCATACATTAAAACTGCACCGTTCGGACAAAAAACGAACCGCACTAAAATTTGTGCAGTTTTTCAAAATTTTAACCACATAAAAAACGAACCTTTGAAAAAATCGAACCGAACCGAACCGCACCTAATGCATTAGTTCGGTTTCGGTTTTTCGATTTCGATTTTGTTCACCCGTACTTTGCTCGTCTCACGGGATTCATATAATTTTGTCCCATTTCTCTCCGTCGGCGCATCTCTTCCACCGCCGCCGTAAACTGCCAGAGCCTCTCGCTCTCAAGGTCTACAATCACGCCTCTTATCATTGGAAGGTATATTGTTGTTTGCTTGGGCAAAAAACCGCAAGGTACTTACTTCGTCTAACAACCTGACCTAGGACTTCTCACATTAGGGTTTTGTTGGGAAGCTAAATTGGTGTTCTGTTCTTCTGCTTGTATATTTCAATTTTACTCAATTTCGGATCTTTTATGATGCAGCTTAAAATCGAAGATATTTTGAGTTGAGGACAAGATGGCGCATAGGCTGCTGAGGGATGCTGAAGCTGATGGGTGGGAGCGTTCTGACTTCCCTATTATTTGTGAATCTTGCCTTGGCGATAATCCTTATGTTCGAATGGTAATCTTTAGATTTGATGCTTCCATAGCTTTCTGTTCTTTGATTGCTTCATTGGATACTTCTGCTAATAGAAGCGGAGTCTTCAGAACTGAGAAACTATCAATTGTTTTGCTAAGATGGTTTCCGTCTTGTTCACAAATGTTGGGATTTCCGTTGAGTGTAGTAGTTTTTTCTGTCTGCAGCTTGCTATATAAAAGTAGTTTTTGGAGGTATGATCTTGTTATGGTTTGTAGCCCTCTTGTGTTCTTTGTCTGGAATGTATCCCGAGAGTGGCTTTGTGGAAAACTACTTGTGGTGTGTAATTTATTTTCGTTTTCTTGAAAATGGATGCGGTTTCAGATTTTAATTGGCTCACATGTTGTTCTATTGCAAAGAGCCAAAGAACGACTATTGTGTTGGGCAAGATCTCATGTAAATGGTTGCTCTTAATTTGGTGCAGACAAAAGCTGATTATGATAAGGAGTGCAAGATCTGTACTAGGCCCTTCACAGTGTTCAGGTGGAGACCAGGACGTGATGCAAGATACAAGAAGACTGAGATTTGCCAGACTTGTAGTAAGCTGAAAAATGTGTGTCAAGTTTGCCTTTTAGATCTTGAATATGGGCTGCCTGTTCAGGTCCGGGATACTGCTCTGAGTATCAATTCAAATGACGCCATTCCAAAGAGCGACGTGAATAGGGAGTACTTTGCTGAGGAGCATGATCGCAGGGTATGTTTCTCTTTCGAGTTTCACCTAGAACTGTCATCTTATTCATTTTGATGATTATTTTCGTTCGTTGCCTTGCATTTGAAGAGCAAGTGTGCAAGCAGTGTCAATGTATTTTTTAAACCGATTGATGCCTATCAAAGTGAGTTTATTTGCTATGGTCTGCCTCAACTGGGATTGACTTGATTAGAAGTTGGGCTATTTAACATTTGGTTATGTGAGTGATGGCCGGTGATTGTTGGTTGCTTGGTTTCTTCGTGATTTGAGACACCTGGTGTTGCTTGTGGTTTCTTTTGCATTTGCGCTGTTCTTAAATTGTAGAACTCATTGATTTCCCATTGATCATGTGGAAAATTACACCATAGAGAATATATTGCACATTAACGGCATTCATATGTAAAAGACCAATTAGTCCCAGTTCACAGATAATTAAAGTCTAAGTGACTTGATTGTTGGGCCCTCTTCCAAAACTATGATTTTCTTCCCATCTTTTGTTAGCGCTAGCATGCTACTTCTTGCTCGTTTTATGTTAGTCCTTGCTTGTCATCCTTCCCACCTGATGTATTTCATTGGAATTATATGCAGGCCAGAGCTGGGATAGATTATGAATCTTCTTATGGAAAGGCGCGCCCAAATGATACTATTCTTAAGCTCCAAAGAACCAAACCTTACTACCAGAGAAATCGGGCTCACGTTTGTAGTTTCTATGTTCGAGGTCAATGTACAAGAGGGCCCGAGTGCCCATACAGGCACGAGATGCCTGTTGAAGGGGAATTGTCTCAGCAAAATATCAAAGACCGTTACTATGGGTATGTTTGAAGACCACCTCCTAATTCACACCTCCTAATTCAATTATTTTCTCGCGCCATAATGATTTGCATTTTTTGTGTGCTCATTTTGAAGCCAATGCTGTTTGTGTTCAGATCCTTGTTTTTCAGCTGAGTGCTAGTGATGTATGATAGAAGGAATTAGTTTTGGGTATTTATGATACATGCTGCATGCTGCTTTTCAACTTCACTTGTTTGAATTGAACCTATTCGTGCAAGCAATACACGATAATTTGTTCTCTTTCTTTTTCTTATGCTTTGATGAGATTCTATCTGTCAATAATTCCTTTGATGAACATTTATTTTCTTATTTGTTTTTTCTGTAAGAAAACATTAATTTTTTAAAATGCTGTGTGATATTGCAGAGTTAATGACCCAGTGGCTCTGAAACTACTCAACAAGGCTGGCGAGATGCCTTCATTAGAGCCTCCCGAGGATGAGAGCATTAAAACCCTGTATGTGGGCGGTCTCGACGCCAGAATAACCGAACAAGATCTGAGGGACAACTTCTATGCCTACGGTGAGATTGAGTCTGTCAAGATGGTCCTCCAGCGGGCCTGCGCCTTCGTCACTTACACAACAAGAGAAGGCGCTGAGAAAGCTGCCGAAGAGCTCTCGAACAAGCTGGTCGTCAAGGGCCTACGGCTCAAGCTCCTCTGGGGCCGCCCTCAGGCCATGAGGCCCGAACACGAGGGCCCGTCTGGGGAGCCAGGGCAGCAGCAGTCGTCTGCAGCTCACAGTGGGTTGCTTCCGCGGGCCGTCATATCTCAGCAGCAGAACCCTCCTCTGCCCGGTGGGCCCGGCCCACAACTGCAGCATCCTCCGCCCGTGCCATATTTTAATATCCCACCATTGATGCCTCAGCAGGACAGGGCGTACTACCCATCAATGGACCCGCAGAGGATGGGGGCTCTTGTGCAGGGCAGGCCATCTGGATCAGGTGATAATAGCACGGGCGGTGAGCCAGGGCAGAGCCAGCCGCCTCCGGGGCAGTTCTACCCGCCGCCTTATTATCCACCGTACGGTTATATGCAGCCGCCACCTCCGCCGGGTAATAATCAGCAGTATTATCCTCTGGGAGGCGGTGAACAGGCGGCGGCATATCAGCCGAATAATGTGCCGAGTGGATGATGTGGCAGGGTGTGTTTGAGCTTGTTTATCTTACAGGATTTTCGTTTGCTGCATTTCAAGATTGCTTAAGATGGGAGTGGAAGAGTTAATTAGTATGTTGTATTACGCAGTGGAACTCATTTTAACAGTTTCTTTGATTAGTTCGAACTTCGAATGCTTTTCTACCACGGCCCGTATAGATGTGAAAATTATTACAAAAATACTGTAAAAATGGATAAATTAATTTTGGGCTCAAATTAATGTGCCAATTAATTTAATTATTTATTCTCAAACGAAGAATATTCATTAAAAGATGTGCGACTATTTTGGTGGACATTATAAATTTAAGAAAATAAATTAATTTGTTATTAAAGAATTTATGTTATGTTTAGTTGATTGACCAAGAATTCTTTTTGTGTATTTCATCATTATATTATACATGAATTATTTATATATGTTTATTTACGATGCAGGGTGCATGGTTTTTCCCATAGGAAGAGAAGATTGATGTTTTTTTTTTGTTATTAAATTGATTTTATATTTTGTTTGTAATAAAATATCTATATAAATTATATGTATATATATTGGTCGCAAAGTAATTAATAAAACTTCAACTCGTTATTATATAATCCTTTACACCTTTTCATAACATAAAAGAAAATTCCAAAAGTAAAAAAAGCCAAATTTTTATTAAATTAAATCGGACCGATTGAATTTTCTAATATGCTATTTCAAACCAAGAATTAAACATAATTAAAAAAAAAATACAGTTAAGTGTGTGATAGAGTGGAATAAAGTGAAAAGAAACATTTTTATTAATTGTCTTGCTAGCAATTTTTTATATATATATAGATGTTAGGTTTAAACATATGTGAATTGATTAATCGTGAAGTAAAGTTGATTGACTTGTGAAAATAATTGATTGATATTATTTAATTATATATATAATTATATTGAGAGAGTTGAGTTGAGTTGAGTTGAATTAAAATTAAGTTGTATTTTAAATTAAGATATGTTAAAAATAAAGTATCGATAAATTATAAAATCAAATTTAATATATAGTCAGTCGTCCGCTAATTTTTTTGGCATATGAGTAGAGGGTCAAACAATTTCTTGTCCACGGGAACATGGTGGTCAAATATTGTACTACTTTATTTGTTTAAATGTGCACTAGACAAAAATATTAAATGCGTCATTTTCATAGAACTTGTCCGTTAAGTAGTTCGTGTGATGCATTAGACAAATATATTGAATGAATCATTTACATAGAGCTTGTCCGTTGCGGCCTAAAGATACTAGACTTGGATCATCTATTTTCTACCTCTTTTCATCAACGTTATTTTTTTTTTTTTTTTTTNNTTTTTTTTTTTGTCGGGACGTCAAACCCGAGCCTGTTAATGGTAGCCTGTAAATTAATTAATATATTATCCCGCTAACATGTTTATAATAATATAAATTTGATTTTAGTATATATATTTATTCTTGACATAAAAAATAACAATTTTACTTATTCTTTTATAATACTAAATTATTATTTTATTATAAAGTCATTATTATTATTATTTATAAAAGTTATAGATGTGATCTTCTTCTTCTTTTTATTTTATGTAATGAAAATATTTAGTGTGCACTAATATCATTTATTAATATAATTAATTTAAATTATATAAATAAACTTAAAATCAAACATTGTGCACAAAAATTTTACAGAATATACACAAATATTTTTTAGAAATTATTTTTTTATAATAATTAAACATATTTGAGTTAGTAACTGCCAAAAACTAAATCCCTTCTATAATCAAGATATTTTTCTAATTTCATCATAAGGCTTTATAGTTTATTCAGCATACTTTGCAATGAAAATATATTTTAAAATAATTTCAATATGGAAAGAAATCAAAATAAAAAAAAAATTGATAAAAAGTTATCTTGGTTTACAAATAAAAAGTATCATACTAAATATATAATAATATATATATTTTTATAAAATGTATTTAAATTTTCGACTACTTTTTCTCATTAATTTTAGATTTTAAGAAAAAAATTAGCAAACACCCGTGTAATACACGGGCGTTAGTACTAGTATATAGATATGTCAACAATTGTTGAATACTTAATTAAGGCAGAGTAATAATAAGTACATGTAAGTAGAGATTGGTTTTTCAATTTTTGTTTCTTTATGAGTTTGAAAAATCGTAAGTGCAACTTTAATGGATAGTATTTTATTTTTTTTCTTATTAACTTATACGTTAGAATTGTTGATATATCAAATTATTTCATTTTATCTATTCATTCAGTATTTATCTAACCAATATTTTGAATTAAGAATTGTTGTTAAACGTTATTACCAAACCAAGTTAATATATGCGATACGGGATTAAATGTAAAACACGTTATAAAATCGTCAACTATATGAGAGATCGACGTGAGATAGCAATTGAAAGGAAAGTGTATATTTGTTTGTATATATGTAAATGTATGTCCTTTATGATATATTTATTGTGAAATTTATAGATAGATAAAGTGAAAAGACAATGATTGTCGTTGGTCAACTAAGTACGCGAGAGTCTGACACGTGTGTGCATGTAAAGTATGACTTTTGATGATGGGACAAGTTGAGTGGTCTCTTTTCAGCTCAAAGCTTGGCGTAGGAAATCGAAGAACGCCAGGCTTTGAGCTTGAACCAATATAGGCCAAATAAAGCATGGGCTCTACGCCCAGACGATCAATATAGGCCAATAAAGCATGGGCTCTACGCCCATACGATAAATAGACTAACCTTGAAATGTAGTGTCTAACAAGGGGGCCTCTAGGTTCCAGAGGCGCAGCCAAAACACTATGGGCTTGGAAAGCTGTCTGTCGATCTCCCTCACTTTGGTCGGTGCTAGTATATGATATCAGCATAAGGCTCAGATTTCCTCTATAAATAGGTGGTTACATGCACCTCAAACCTTTTACCGTTTCTTTATTTTCACAGTTGATTTCAGGTCTTCAGTTGGTTCTCGATGGGACGACGCGACGTAAGCTTTACCAGGTAAATACGTACATAGCTTTCTTTGTTCTTCTTCGGTCGTCATGTCGGAAACCAGCCATAATTATGACATTTATGACATTGATCGGGTGAACGCAGTTCTGGAGGGTGATCAGGCCAACCAGATTAGGGAACTGATCAATGAAATGTGTGTAAAGTTGAGCTACTTGGAATGGAGCTGTATGTACTTTTTAAAAAGAACTTTTCATTTTAATTAGGTTAATATGTGACTAACATAGTTTGCAATTATCCCAAAACATAACCAAACCAAGCATATTTGTATGTTGCACAATCATTTCATGAAATCCTTGGAGCTTTCCAAGGGTACTTAGCACAAATAGCAACAGCTAGCATTCGAAATCCCCGGTGCACAGAATAACGGCATCACAAGAGAGGACATAGCCTTGACCAATATACACTGACCTTTTCAACTACACTCTGATCGTTGCGCGATGAGCAGCAATATGAATGTTTACTATAGGCATAGAATGAGCAGGACATTTATTTATATTTTTTTTAAAAAAAAAAAATCAACTTTCATAGAAATTTGAGCATATGCATTAAGGTTTATCAGGAATTAACTAGCTTTACAGCAATATACGATAAACCGACTACAGAAGCTTCGAAATTTCCATATACCAAACCGCAGAAGATGAACTCAACATTCACAATGAAAAACAATGAAAAAAGACAACCAATCCTATGAGAAAGTATATAAAAGGGTATCATGAACAATCAGTTCTTATTTGGCCAGCGGAAATTATCGGTAGAGTCCAGGCTACCAAGAAGGCTAAAAGGTTTATCGAGACTGTCTTTCAAAATGCTGATTTGGCCTTCTTTAAGTAGTATCTCTTCGTCAAGGGTCTCTATTTTCTTTCTCAACACATTCATCTCAGAATTCAATAACATGTTCTTCTCAGAATACTCCTTAACCTCCTCCCACAACATATCTCTCTCTTCAGATACCTTCGGCAATATTCCCCTCGCTATAGCCAATTCTCGCTGGCATTCTTGCAGATCACCTTGTAGTTGATTAATTGTCTCACCCTTTTTCATCGTCTGTTAACACAAATAAAATATATGTGATTGTTTAAATAGCACAGAGAGACGAAAATTTTTGCTAAAATTGTTACATTATATTCACATGGTTACGAGTACACACATGCATTAGACCCAAACACCAAAAGCACCAAGGAAATCTCTGACACTCCACTGAGGCACCATTATTATCATACAGAAAAACAAATTAAGATGTGCTAAATACTTAACATATGGCCTCACTGAATTTTCAATTGGAAGAAGGGTACAGTTATAACGTTCCATGATGCATAATATAAATAATATATATGAGCGTCCCCAATCATATATTACTTGAAACAGCAATTTACAACAAACATAAGGTAAAAGCATAGTTACGTGACAGATATTATTAGTTCAGACTAACCTGAAGTTCAAGTTCTTTCATCTTGTGGTTTAAGCAAGAAAAATTATCGACTTCACTTTGCAATTCACATTTGAGAATGTCATTTCCTCTGACAGCAGCAGCAAGCTCTGCCTGCAGTTGCTCCAAGTCGAGTTCCTTGGAATAAAGCTTCTCACGCAACAAACTGGTCAATAACGTCTCTGCTTTCAGGGCTGATCTGACAATGTCCTGGCAAGTAAACCAAAATAACATTAGAAACAGTAAACTGGAGAAGTGCACAGTAAAGTAGAATCTAATTTCCAAAAAACTTAATCAACTAAATAATTAAATAAATAAGACAAAAAAACCTCTGATTTGTGCTCGTTCCATTTGTACAATTCGTCAACCGAGCTAGCCGATTGGGTGTCTGTGCGAACTAGACAATACTTCTCATGAGGCAGGACCGAAAGGACACTACACACAGTCCGCAAACTGCTTGTTACATTTTCTGCTGCCCTCTCTAGGCCTTTGAGCTTCACTTCACATTCAACAAGAGCATGACCATCTAAACACGTAGCAGAAGCTTGACCATTGGTTATGACAGATTCAATTAATTTCCTGCCAAGCTGGGTGCTGTCCATTAGCAACGGGACAATTTGATATTCCAAGCAGCTAACACGGCTCTCTAATTCCTGATCCAATTTAAAAGTCGAAAATGGCCCATCCTTTTTTAGACGATTGAGCAGATCAATGTTTTCACGTCGAAGTGAATCAACCTCCGCTCTGTACGATTCAACTTCCTTCCTCAGACCATGCTCCACTTCAGTCAGCCTCATATGCTCAACCTGCAGCTTTGCAGATCCAAAATAAAGACTTTCCTGAGAAATTTTCTTACCAAGTGCCTCCTCACAGAGCCCTCGTAGCCCGTCAATTGTTTTTTCTTGTTCATTACAGGTTCTTTGAAGTCTACTGATGGATTGGTGCGAGTTCTTACACTCAGCAACCTTATCCTCATAGTTCCTTCGGATGCAATCACGTTCCTCTTCAGCTGCTCTGGCTTTCTCTTGCATTTCAGATAGACTTCTCTGCAAATAATGATTCTCCTCCATAGCATCTTTACACTGATCAGATAAATCCCCAAGCTGTTTCTCAGAGAGAGTGATTCTGTTTCTGGAATCCATTTCCCTTTCACTATAAGACGAGACTTCCCTTTGGAGTGCAACATTCTGCTCAGCTAGCTCCCTCACCCTCTCCCGAAGCCTATGTTCCTCTGTCTGTAATTTCTCAAGCTTTTGGGACCATTCATTTGATCTCCTATCCAACTCCTTCTCAAGAGTCAACTGCAACTCATTTTTTTCCTTTGTCAATCGCCGGGTCTGTGCATCAAGCTCTACCATTGCTAGTTTAAATTTTTCCTTGAGGAAGCCTTTTTCGGCAATCCTATCCTCAAGGACAGTTGAAACTTCTAGGGCCATATGTAGCTTCTCCTCTGTTAAGCTTCTAATCATTTGAACAAGTTCCGCCACACTATATCCTCCACATTCAAGATAGTTTTCCATCCCAAACTCTTGTGAGAGAATTGCAGCACGGTTCTCAGCTTCTTCAAATTTTCTGAATAAATGTACATCATTGTCCACTACAGCATCTTTTTCCAAGAACCCCAGAGTTTTTTCATGAAGAGGAGACCCATCACTGGTCTCTGCGTGCAAATTTTCTGAAGATGCTCCTTCAGGGTACACATTGGAGCACCCATTGTTAAAGGTTCTTCCATAGATATCATCTATGGTAATTGGACTGTCGTGATGATCAAACTCTTTTGACCCCAAAAAGTGAGACCGTGAAGAAAGCCTCTCAACCACATGTTTTGCAAGTTCCCGTGGAGACTCATTGCAATGTGTAGGTCTTATTTTGGCTTCTCTGAAGGATTGGGATTTGGGTTTCCGTTGTCTAGCATCACGTGCAGCAGCCAACTGAAGCATAGGCGGACGCTTGTCAAACTGTGAGGAGTTGGTTTTCGATAACCTTTCATCCAACTCTTGCTCGCCATCAATGTATCGATCCAAAATGCTACTCGAGACGTTACTCGAGCAATAAAGAGAGTCCTCTGACAAATCAGAGTTTGCTCTGTGTGCATTCGGAACCATAGCTGCATCAATGCATTCTGATCTGGTTTTCAGCCTTTCCGGAGTTTGAGGACGAGAACTACCAAAAAAAAAACCAAAGAAAAGGAAACACGCGTAAGTAAACATAGAGGTACTTTTGGAAAACAACTATCAGGAAAGAATGAAACGAAAAAAAAAAAAAAAAAGACTGTACCGAGAGGAGAGGCGTCCTGGCGGCTGATTTGAATAATAATAACCGGGACTACTGCAAGGAGACCCAGTTTGGTTAGCATTGTTCGTTGGGCCTTTACCACCATCAAAAAAACTCCCGGATGAAAAGGAGCTGCTTCTTCTTAGACTATGAGTGCTGCCAAAAACTGGATCTTCTGAACCATGCTTGTTTTTCCCAGACTTGTTGATTCTACCGGCCGGTGGCGGAGAGAGTTGATTATTGCTGCTGCTATTATTTGAATGTGATCTGCGATAGAAGAGCTTCTTCATCTTTTTGGCTTCAATTCTATGAGGGGCTATTTCTCATGGAAATCGACAGCGCACCTATACAGAAAACATCAAAGGTGAACAAACAAACCAAGGTAGTGCCAACAAATTCAACTCAATACACACAATTCATAGCAGCAATGTTCAAGTCCATAAGCTACACGTCGAGCTTCAAATTCATCAGCAGTAACTGTTTCTTTCAAATTGAACTTAAGCGAAACCAACAAAAAATCCAACCCCACCATTTTGAATCCCTTTTAGATACTCCAATTCAACATTCCACAAACCAAATTTAAAAACTGCGAAGAAACCCAAAAAAAAAAAAAAAAAAA
>CACSLK010027840.1:3316601-3327240 GCA_902706635.1 Striga hermonthica | reverse complement strand
TATTGTACATTAAGTAATTTTATCAACATTTTTACTTTTGGATTTAATGAGAGATATAAGTTTTGTCATCATTCTTACCCCTTATTTAGTTATTATAATACTAATAAAATAGTTAAAGCTTGTAAAGTATCTTGTTTGTTTTTTGAAAAAAATTACTTTTTATCATAAATTGAACGCCAATTACATTGAATGTTTTATATTTTCTATCGTATCAAAAATTTTCATAATAATAGTTGCAACAATATTATATATAATGGATTTTTATATATATAGATTTGGAGTCCTAGTTTTACTACAAGAAAATGAGAAAATTCCCAACAAAAAAATACAACAAATATAACGACTTTCTTATGTTGATTTAAGAAAAATCTTGACTTTTGGTTTCTTAAATATATTTTACCTTATTGTGATTGCATAGATTTATTAAAATGTATTACAAATGAGAAAGGTGATAGATTATGTAAAGTATAATTTATAACTTGCAATGACATATTATTTTGATGGTATATTTTTTTCTATTAACTAAATAATGCTCCCAATATGAAATTATTTTAGATCTATCACTGTAATTATCTTTCCAATGGAACTTCTATTGAATTTTTGTATAATACCAATGTCAATTTTTTCAACGATTGAAATATGGTCCAAAAAAAATTCCAATAGAAATTCATGTAATTGAAATCTTTGAATCCACTAAAGTTCATGTAATTTAATTTGAACACTAATGGAATAGCCAATGAAATTTTCCAATTAAAGCAATATATTCGTGAGAATTTTCAGTAGAATACCTTACCGTTGAGTTTTTCATTGCAATATAGCAATTTTTTGTAGTCCTCTCAAACATTATTTTTTATGTAGTATTTATTGAGTAATTGTGTTTAATAACAATTTTTCTATTAAAAATATATTAAACACGTGAACCTTTTAGTTCCTATAATTTTTTTTTTCAGAAATCACTCATTATTTTATCTCAAGGTTGCCTATTAATTTACCAATTGAGTTACATTTCTTACATATTAAATATTATATAATTAAAAATAGTTCTTGTTTTATGTGTTCAATATGATACTTATATATTATATTAAAAAACTAATATAGTAAATAAAAAAGATATTTAGAATTAGAATAATAAAGAATTTTTTTTTTCTAATCTACATGGATACATGTACAAATTATTATTGTCTTATCACCTCAAATTAACACATAAAATTAATAAGAACAAAAAATTAACAAGCGTTTAACAACTCAGTTTAATTACATCAATAAGTATATTTTTAGAAGGTTTATATTTAGTTATATTAATTATATTATTTTTGTTTATTAGTTTGTTTTATATTTATTAGTATGTGTCACAACTTAGTTATTATTCATATTATTTCTTATATTTCATATTTTTTTAAAACTTTATCTTTTTCTTTCACATGTTCTTAACTGTGGATTTGTCAAAAAAGACATAATATAAGATATAGAATTTTTTCGATCATTTGTCTCATTATATATCAAATATTTCTATGTCATATATTATATTATATTTAATTACAATTTTTAAATTAATATTTTAATTAAATATTTACAATTCATAAATTCATTAATAAAATTGTCGAGTCAACTTTTGTTCATAAAATTTTTAAAAATATATTATTTTCATTGATTTGCTTATGTTGAATTGAGAAAAGTTATGTTTTTTTTAATTGTAACTGTATTGATGTGTTAAACATGTACTACAGATGAGAAAGATGACAAATTATGAAAAATATAATTTATAAATCATAATAACATTATGTTATTATAATGGTATACTTTTTCTATTAACAACCAAATAATGCCTCAAGTATGAAATTATTTTGTATCCACCACTGCAGGTAGATTTCGAATAGAACTTCCATTGAAATTTTTACAATACCAGTGACATTTTTCCAACTATTGAAATATGAGCCGAAATTTTTTTTAACAAAAATTCACGCAATAATAAATAATGATAGTTGAAATAATTATATTACACAAGAATAAATAATATAATTTGATCTCTGTTGATATAGTCAATGCAATTTTACAATGACAGATATACAAATAAAATATCATTTAGAAATTACAATTAATGTCTTATCGTGATGTCTTTGGAAAAAAAAAATTAATGTCTTACCGTTGGATTTTTCATTGCAATGTACCATTTTTTTTATTCCTTTATATATTATAATTTTTATTAGGGGTTTTTGTTATTAATTAATTGTATTTATAATTTTTATACTAAAAATATATTAAACAAGTGAACTTGGTAATCCATATAATTTTTGTAGAAATTGCTTATTACTTTATCGCAAAAATATCTATTAATTTATCTATTGAATTACATTTCTTGCACTTACATATTACATAACGAAAAGTATTATTGTATATATATAAAATATGCCATTAATATATTATATTAAAAAACTAATAGCAAATAAAACGTTATTTAAAATCAAAATAATTAATTTTATAAGAAAAATAAATTTCTAACTTTCATGGATAAAGGTATAAATAACTGATGTCTATCATCTAAAATTTATATACAGAATCAATAAGCGCAAAAAATTAAACAAATTTTAAAAGTTCTATATATACTTTTACTAATTATAATATTTTTATTTATTACTTTTTTTCATAGTTATTAGTAAGTGTTACAACTTTATTATAAATTTTATATTATTTATCAGATTAAATATTTTTTACTTTATATTGTTCTTTCATATGTTTTTAATGTGCGTGTGTGTTTGTGGGTAACTTTTCGGTTTGTTCAAAAATATATAAAATTAAGTATAGCACTTTTTAGGTCATATGCCTTATTTATATCAATTAATTTTATATTTTATATTATTTTATATATAATTATAATCTTCTCAGTTATACTCAAATATATAATTTTTTTATTTCGTACATTTTTTTAAAAACCATTTTATTGTAATAACACATATAAATAAATAAATGACTAATGATAATATATGAATATAATTTTTTGATAAAAAAAAAATAAAAAATTTTCAACATGTAGGCATATCATGATTCTCGAGATATTTTTAATTAGTTTGTAGATAATTATATGGTCAAAATTAATCCATATTGCTAAAGTAGTATCTCATTAGACGTGAAAACAAATGGATACAGTTTTAATATTATACAATTTTATAAAATTGTCCCGATCTTATGTAGTAAAGAAATTGAATAGATTAGAAGTTTATGTTGCAGAACAATCATTCAACAATTAATCTCGCATACTATCACACATTTTTTATATGTTATTTTGAAAATAACGTTTCAATATTTTGTGGTTGTTATGAGAAAAACAATATCGATTTCTAGTTCTACAAGTGTTTTCAACAATTAATTTCGCATACTATCACACATTTTTTATAGGTTACTTTGAAAATAATGTTTCTATATCAAACAGTTTTAAAGATATGTGGAAGAAAATAATTTTATTTTAGAAGTGTGGAATTAGACATGGCCACGGGTCGGCCCGGAATTGCGCGGGCCTATGAACCGGACCGTGCCCATACGATTCGGTCTCGGTTCTCAATTTTTTGTTTTTTGACCCGCCGGGCCGGGACGGTTCTGGGTCACTTTCGGTTTTTTGCGACGGGTTATAGTTATTTTTTTATTTTTTATTTATTTTTTTATTTTTTTAACCCGACGGTTTGTTGAACCGCCGGGCCGGGCCAGTTCCGTTCAAATGAACCGACCAAAAGGAATTGTCGGGTCGGCTACAGGCCCAACAATTGAGGCCCGCCGATGCGGCGGGCCGGGCCCAAACCCGACAACTGGCCATGTCTATGTGAAATGAGTTGTTCATGTATTTGTATTTAATTAATTAATATTAGTTATTAATTAATAATATAAAATCTGATGACATTAGTATATTACCAATTTGTCATTAAAAACATGTCAAAGTAAGGATTTTTTAGGTAGTTTATTTTTAAATAAAAATATAAATAAAATATGATGTGTATTAGTGTATTACTAATTTGTCATAAAATTTATGTCAAAGTAAGGGTTTTTTAGGCATTATGAATTTTTACAAAAACACTTCTCCTTTTAGAGTAGTATAGATATAGATTAATTAACTCATATCCTCCTACTCTATACATCTTTCATTCTGACGTATAAATTAACTAGTACCAATACTCATGTACAACATGGATGTTGAGTTAATGAATATATGTATGAAGTTATTTATGTCTAATATCAAACCTAACTCCATAGCAAAAATAATATAAAACAACATCACGAAGCATAGATATTCGCCATGTCAGCATCCAAAGCGTGAGAATCTGCCACCTAGACTCTCAACACGTTTTGAATTAATATATAGGGAGTGATTACAAGTACCTTCGTGCCCCTTCTCTAGCCCAGTGCATCTTTCATTCGACGTACCATGTTATATCACAAATACCGTCTTGTCCCTTTCCCTGGTCCAATGCATAACTTTAATTTCATTCCACAAAAGCTGTTGTTATTACAAATACCTTCTTGTCCCTTTTTAGCTGGTCCAGTCCAGAGCATCTTCCATTCCACCTATATTACAAATACCTTCTTGCCCCGTCCCTTTTTCTGGTCCAGCTTTTCGGACGAATATGCATGACGTTTGTATGTTACAAGTTCGGTTTTGCCCTTCCTCCGACCCAGCTCCTGATTTGACCCGTCTTCTTGTTGTGGCACAATCATTCTCTATTAAATCTGTATACAGCTAAGGCTGTACGAACCAATCAATTTAGTAGCCAATTTGTAATAAAATATACTTCTTATCAAAGCAGCACTCAAATATTGCATCACTTGGAACAGATTTTGGTTGTCTGGAGAAGAAAATGGACAAGGTAACAACACTTAAAAGCTTCTGTCTTTTCTCTTTTTACTTTTGTTGTCCCTCTAATCTGCAATTTTTTTTTTCTTTTTTTTTAATACAAATTTGAGTGCAGTTGGAAGAAGCTAATGTTGTCCTGGGTGATGCAATCAAGTACATAGAGTATCTGCAGCAGAGAGTGAGTGATTTGGAGGAACTTCAAGCCGCGGATGAGCCCTCCGAGTCGCGAGTCGATGCCGGCAATTATAACAGTGGAAACGGCGATACATCCGACGAGCCAAAGTTTCCGAAGATCGAGGCGCGAGTCTTCGGAAAGAAGGTGCTTCTCCAGATCCAGTGCGAAAAGGGCAAGGGCAATTTGGGGAAAATTCTTGGCGAGGTCGACAAGTTCGATTTGGCCGTCGTGAACATTGGGGTCACGCCGTTCGGGAGTTCGGCGATCGACATCACGATTATAGCCGAGGTAATTTATATTTAATCGAGATTAAAATTTGTCTGTTATTTCTATGGTTCAATTTTTTTACATTTTTGGTGGTAATATATATTTAGTTATTTTTATTTATATGATTGGAACTAACATAATTTAATTTTGGTATTATATATTATATATGTATGCAGATGGAGAAAGAGTTGAGGGTTTCTACCAAAGACCTATTGAAAGCTCTTAGTTTGGTCCTCCAAACGGCTAACTGATTAGTCAATCACAGAACAAGGTGAGTATTATTAATGAGAAATGTTACAGTCCCGTTACGGAACTATTTCGTCAGGGTTTGTAACCGTTAAATCAACTATCTCCAACAGTTATATGATGATCTAACGGTTACAAACCCTGACGGAACGGTTCCATAACGGGACTGTAGCATCTCCCATTATTAATTACATGCATTAATTAGCTTTATATATATGTAAGGAGGCTGTATACTTGATGGGTACGTGCCTAAGAATGACTATGCACTAGGAATTTAATTATTATGCTTGCTGTGGAAGGTTTCATGTAATATGCTTGGAATTAAATCGTTCTAAAATTTATTGCCTCATATATGATCAGATTGCTCCTATTGGTTGTGAGTGATGTTACATGCATCTAAGTACTTTGTAACATCCATTTACTACATATGGAGTTGTTACTCACCTCAATATATTATGTTGGAGTTGTATGAAGTGAGGATTCAAGATTTCATCAATATGTAGTTGTATGAAAATAATTATAAATAGTCGGCTCTTGTGGTCCTACCCGGCTCGATTCCGTATTAGTCGGTTTCCCTGTGGATCCGGAAACCGGAAGGTCCATGTACCAAAAAAGAATAATTATAAATAGTGAAGAATTTGTGCATGTTGACAATACGAGACATGAATATAAATTAGAGAAATCTACAATAATCTTTATATACTACGTTTCTCTTTTGTTGAGCCGAAACAATCAAGGTGGCTCAAGTTTTAGAGCGTGGAGGATACCGACGACTCTAGTAGCCAGATTTTTTATATCTATTTATAAACAAAGATACGATCAAGTTTTTCCTTCCCCTATAAAAGGACAATCCTATATTTATTTATATCTATTTATCTATACTATAAGGGGGTAGCCAGATTTTTTTTTTTTCACTCTGGGGTGCCATACGTGCAAATCAAATGTTTGGTAACTAGACCTGTAAACAAATCGAGCTCGAGGCTCGGCTCGTTTTCCTTCTCAATTGATTGCTTTCAGATTTGGCGAAATCCTTCATGTAAAGTAAGTTTCCTTGATGTGGAATTCGTGTGTGATTTGAAGATCTTTAGAATTGAGCTTCCAATGGAAATCTTGTGATCCCAGATCATGTAAGAACATGACTTTCCAAAAATAGTCAATCTTCCAAATCTTCATAGATCTTGTGGTGAATCTTTCCAAATCCTCCTTAGATCTTCTCATGAACGTCCAGAACTCCTTATGCACGAATTGTTCATCCTTTCATAGTTCTTGCCACTTATTCCTTGTCCTACAAGAAAGAGAGAACTAATTATGGCATGTGGCATATATGGTAAGTAAATATATAGGATATATATTATGTAATCCTTATCCTAAAGGATTAGGATTCCATAATAGATACTACAATAATATATACCATATATTATTAATAATAAATATTAGGAATTTAATTAAATCAAAAGTAAATAAATAGAAAAACTTCCCTTTAATTTATTTTGCTTGCTTAACAAGAAATCTTCTAGAAAACACTTAGGTTTGTCGGATGATGCCAAACGATTATACTTACAATCTCCCCCTTTGGCATTCAGTTCGAAAACCGTGTTTCTTGAAGATAACTTATAAAATAAACTCAAAACAACAAAGCAAATATTTATGCGCGAACATCAGGAAGTAACTAATCAAACACCAGCAATGTAAGAATATCATAACAGTTCCTATCAAAACAACTATGAGAACTATGATCAGACCAATCAAAACACATCAAGCTATCAGAACTTAAGTCAAACAGAGTAACCAATTTATCTCCCCCTGTCAGAATAATCAAAAACAATCAAACAGCAGAACATACATGTTCTTACATCCTGTAGAAACCTGTCAAAAACATAAATCACAAATAATCAGAAGCAAACAACTAGAACATTATCCTCAACATCTTCAGAAACATCATATTTCTCCCCCTTTTTAAACTGAAATGCTAAAGGCAAATCTCCTCCCGAGTAAGAACATCAAATGAGAAAAATAAAGATGATCGAAGACAAAAATCGTCGCTTGAACTGATCTCTAATCGCTTATATGTTGTCCATCTCTTCTCCAGGCCTTTGCCATCATCCAAAGTGTTTCAGAAGCAAATTAGAAAATGATGTAGGAACACAGATGGTTAAATAAAAATTTCATAGAGAAAGAGAAATAAAATGGGGTTCTCAGGTTCCGAAAATGAAGATATATTGTGAAGACAGAATGAATGAAAATGTCAGGATGTAATGGATAAGGTTTAAAAAATCATGGGAAAGGTTGGATACTATGCAATAAGAACATTTCCATCAAAGCTGAACACACAAATCCATTAACACACTAACACATGTGTCCAACTAATTCAAAATTAGGGAGAATAAGATTTTAGCATCCAAAAATAAATTTCCTCAAGATTTTGTAATGTCATGTAATTCAATCAAATAAGGAAATGTTATGCAATATATGTCTAATATGAAAAAATAAAATAAAATAAAATCGCCTGCAAATTCACTAGAACCGATAAAATCTTTTTCTTATCCTCTTAAGTAAGATTAATGAAAAATAATCAAGGACCAACTTTGTGATACAAACACACCAAGGAAGATACTAGAAGTGGATATATATATAGTAATATACAATGTAGTGCAAACTGCAACTTCAATATAGTAAGAACACATGCATTATTATTCATCGTGCGTTTCACTTAGAACAATCATTGTCATAGCGAAAGTCAACCCCACTACATTGCACAACAATTTTAAGCAAGGATCCAATTTATTTTTTTTAATAGCACTACGGTTTTTATGAGGATGACCACCTTATAACTCCAAGTAAAACACCACACAAGAATGTGCAGTGGGTGTCACTAGCTTACACCCTTCTCAACATTTTCTGTCCCAGACGTTGTTTTCACAGTCGATCCCTTTGAAAAACGAACCATGTGCTAGCTATCGCTCTAGATCATTTATGAGAAGGCAGCTCTTTTTGACAAAGAAAATAAGTATATTAAGTATGTCCTAGGATATTCAAGAACACGCAATCAATCCTATAAAATTAACATCGCACTAACTTTCAGAGGAGACAGAACATCAATTATGGATCTAGTGGTGAAACAAATGCAAAATGCAAATCATGCCTAATGCAATAACCTATATGCATACACGCAATGCAAATATAATATATATACTAATATACAATATAATATAATATAATGACATGCAAGCAATCAAGAGAATGCATATCCCTAAGGATTTCCTTAGAGAAATAATCTTTGAGCATCAAGGTTATGTGCTGGAACATATTTATAAACAATTAATCCATCATCAACCAAATTTCTAGTAAAGTGGCAACGCATGCTAGTACGCTTAAGGGAATGTTGAACAGAATATTTGGAAACATTATCCGCACTAGTATGGTCAGGGAGAAGGTCAACGGTTTGTACCTCAGTTCCAAATTCAAGAAAATTGTGTCAGAACGCAGCTTGTGTTAGAACACAGAAATTTTGGATTACTAAACCGTGTTGCAGCACAAGAAAATAAAACTTAAAAGCGGAAGCGATATAAAAAATATTTCTTCGGGGAGCGTCCCACTACACCTCAAAGCTCTTTCATTGATAAATCGGTTTGCATCCCACAAAATACAGCTTGGACTTACTCGACTCGGTCTCCCTCCTAGTCTAGCCAACACTATACCGATCATATCAACTACTTCCCTGGCCACGTCACGTGAACTTTACACACTCGAATCCCTCGAGCAAAACCCAGTACTTAATCCCTAAGCACTCAAAAAATATTTGTAAAAAGAAAAAGAAACTAAACAAACTTAGTTCGTCAACACTGTAAGAACGTTGAAGTGCTGTGACGAACAAAATAAAAAGAATAAAGATCTCTCAAACACTCAATTGAATCTTGATGAATAATGAACGATTTGCAGCAGCTCACTTGTCTTAAATTGATTGTTTGAGCAGGCTTACATACAATCTCCTTAATGTAAGGAGTCTTCACAAGTTCCTCCTCTTCATTTTAGGAGTCAATTTCCTTCTCAGTTCATTGCTTTCTGATTTGGACAAAATCCTTCATGTAAAATAAGTTTCCTTGATGTGGAATTCGTGTATTTGATTTTGGAGATCTTTAGAATTGAGCTTCCAATGGAAATCTTGTGATCCCAGATCATGTAAGAACATGACTTTCCAAAAATAGCCGATCTTCCAAATCTTCAAAGATCTTATCGTGAATCTTTCCAAATCCTCCTTAGATCTTCTCATGAACGTCCAGAACTCCTTATACACGAATTTCTAATCTTTTCATAGTTCTTGCCACTTATTCCTGTCCTACAAGAAAGAGAGAACTAATTATGGCATGTGACATATATGGTAAGTAAATATATAAGATATATATTATGTAATCCTTCTCTTAAAGGATTAGGATTCCATAATACATACTACAATAATATATACCATATATTATTAATAATAAATATTAGTAAAATTAATTAAATCACAAGTAAATAAATAAAAAAAAATTTCTTTAATTTATTTTGCTTGCTTAACAAGAAATCTTGTGGAAAACACTTAGGATTGTTAGATGATGCCAAACCAATATTCTTACAAGATATATTATCCGTATATTTAGCAAAATTCTACATATCCCATTTCGAATTAATTAAAGTAATTTTAATAATCTATTACTATATAATAAAAATAAGGAAAAAAATACAAAAATAGCACTACGATTTTCCACTCAAATTTTCATTATTTACTAATAATGGAAATGTTTTTTTAAAATTGTGCCCATCATATTTTTCAAGTTCGAACATAGTTCCACCAAATCACTATATACCCGGTCAAATTTCTAAATCTATATACCCTGTAACACCCCGCTATTTCATGAATTTCAGAGTGCGCTTTTCGCAAATTTTCTAAATAAAATAAATAAAATATTTCTTTTGCGAAATCTGATTCGGGGTGCTACCGTAAAATCTAACTTATTCTGAAAACTATTAATTTTTGAGTTTAATAATAAAACGGTTGTATAATATATTAACCGACCAACGTCAGGTCAAAAGCTGATTTAGTGTACTGAAAATAGTAGCGGAATCATAGCGTAGCC
>CACSLK010027840.1:3292751-3307689 GCA_902706635.1 Striga hermonthica | reverse complement strand
AAAAAAAAAAACGGTGTACACTATCTCTCATAATTTATTGTCCTTATTTATCATACCAACTTAATTTATCTCATCAACTTATTTTAGAAATTATTTGTCAATCAATTTATAGAATATAAAAAAAGTTTAAAAACATGAGGGTCTCTTAAGAATTCAATCTCCTTATTTATCTTAAAACTTACTTAACAAACTACATATTTTTTAATAATAATAATAATCCTAATCATCGATCAGTACGAATTTATCAATCTATGTTGAAGCTTTATTAATATCTTCATATATCATTACAAATTTTAAAAATTATATTAACAAGAATTCTTTTTTTATGTCATATTATTTTTTTGAATAATATTAAATTAAATAATTACTATATAATAGAGAAAGAAATTTTACTTGAAATAACATTATACTTCCCGCTTCAAATTTTCATAATTACTATTTTTAATTTATTTATTTTTTTTAAATGACAGCTGGATGAAAATTTGAATTTAAAATTTAAAAAAAAAATGTTATTTTGTGAAAGATATTGTGTAAACTTTAATTCCTAAATATATGGACAATGATTTCCTTAAATACAACGAGTAAATTTGGCCAATAATGAGAAAGAATATTGAAAATATTTCTTCTAAAAAGTCTGATCAATCATTTTTTTTTAATTTTTCCGGTCAAACGTGTAAATTTAGTTACAAAAATCCAGTCAATTTAACGAATAATATGTTTGAATTTTCTTAAAACTTTCGAAAAGTCATGTCAACTTAACTGTTAAATATTATTTTATTCTATATTTATTTATCTACAAATCTCATATTTTATAGTCACAACTAAAAATTTGTAAATATTTAATAAATAATGTTAATTTCATAAATTATTTTTTATATTCAGATAGTTCAACTTAATTGATCATTTTTTTGTTCATATTTATTTAACTACAAAATCTTTTAAAGTTTAGAAAAAATCTAATATTATGTGGATTCTTGGTACATACTTTTTTTTATACATATCAATTTTTAATCTCATATCCGAATTATAAATTTTAATGTTAATCTTTAATATCTCATAATTATTAAATATATATATAACAAACTAAATACTATATATAATTATTAAATATATATGTTCAACAAGCATGACGATCATATAATTAATTTTATTATATATTATTTTGGTTGGGAATATTCATTATATTCAAATAAATACTATATAATTTTTCATATTTTGTATATTTTTTTTCTTATAAGGAGATATTAAACATAAATAATTTTGTTTAATATAAAGTTCTAGAAAATGTCTTAAGTAAAAAACTCGTCCGTGCATAGCACGGGATACGCACTTGTTTTAGATGTGGTCAAACCAATTAGAAGCAATAATATTTTGGTAAATGTGACGCAATTTTTATTTTTGTTTTTAAACAATTCTCAAATAATACATACGAAAAAAAAAAAAACAATCTCAATTAGAAACACCTTTAATGTGTTCGTGAGTGACTTTCCCTCTCAAATCAATTTAACTGGTTCGTAACCGCCATTTTCGTGCTCATCTTTACGGTTTCAAATTCAATCATTTGCTCCCAACACAACACAGACAACAAGTCAACAACACACACACACGGCCATAGAAAATGAATGTTGGAACTATAATTATAATGATACTGTTACTAATAATACTACCATCAATTGATGTTGCGTACGGTTCGCAGCAGCACGTAGTTGGGGACTCGATCTGGTCGATCCCTCCAACCAATGATTTCTACTCGAATTGGTCCTCGTCCTACTCCTTCCGCCTCGGGGACACGCTCTATTTCGACTTCGACTCGGGATTTTACGACGTGAACCTCGTGTCGAGGGGCGAATTCGACAGTTGCAGCGGGGCCCACGCGGTCGAGTCCTTCGTCGACGGCCCGGTCGTTTTCACATTGTCGAGGAAAGGGGCTTTCTATTTCGTTTGCGGCGTTTCGAACTATTGTTCACTGGGGATGAAGGTCAGCATGGTCGTGGATGACCGGACGGCGGCCGCTCGTTCGGAAAGCCCGTCTTCTTCGCCAGTTCCAAGCCCCGCCGGGCCTGAAAATCCGCCTGTTACGGGCCCGTAATCCCCTTCTCAATCTTATCATGAGGTGAGGAGAAAGTAGTCATGATCTTGTTTGCTTATAAGTTGTACCGTGTGGAGTTTGTTGTGTTGAATGATTTCGTATGTTAGGTAGTTTTTCTCGGGCTCATCGTGTTACTCATAATGACCTTCGTTGTGCTGCTGCTAATACTATCAGCGGCGGATCTAGAAAAATGAATTGGGGAACTAAAAAATTTTCGATAAAGAGATATATTTAACAACAAAGACATAAAGTTGTAATTTTGAATTGAAAAAAAAAATACTAAAAAGTTCATATATTTCAATTTTCGCTACTACTAGAAATATTGTAATTTTGGATTAAAAAAGTATTACTAAAAAATTCATATATTTCAATTTTGGCTACTACTAGAAATATTTGAGAATTAAAATAAAAAAAAAAAAAAGATGCAAAACATAAAATGTATTGAGCATCATTGCTAGATTTATTAAGTTTAAAGAGCAATAATGGAGACTAATGTCAAACTGGTCAAATGTTGTTCAAACTATCGACTATGCCTGAAAATTACATATTCTGCACCGAATTATCAAAATCTGGATTCTTCATACATTCAACTTGATTAAACCCTAAATATAAATTGTTTAAAACTCAATAGGAAGTAAAGAATAAATAAATAATATCATAGACACAAATGTAAATAAAAGTTCTTATAAATATATTTATCCCATCTAGTGATGTCTGTGTTTTCTTTTCGTTTGCCTACCTTTTCACTCGACTCCTTGTCTTATCAGTTGCGTGCAAACACCCAACTTTGTTTTTTGTAAGCTTTCATTATGTTTACTTTAATTATTTATTTAATAGTATAAAGCATACTTAATTAACTTAATTTATTGTATTATATATAGCTTATTAAAGCAAAACAAAGAAAGAGATGCGTGCACATGTGAAACTCTCAAGGAAGAGAATTTATTTACTTTAATATACATTTTAAGAGGGGCAAAGTACTTAAACTATATTATATATTATATATACAATGTTTTTGAGAATCTTATGCATGCACCAAAGTTATCATTTTTATTTACATAATTACAACTCATATGTATTTATTTGCATATTAACTAAATTGATCAACTTTATTTGCAAATATACCTAAAGCACAATTTTAAGAAACTCTATCAGTTACCAAAGAATCATATTCCTTATGGTAGTAACTTAGAACATATACTGAATATATACCAATAAATCATGTTCCTTATGGTAGTAACTAAGAACATATAATGAATATAAACACAATAGACTTCCTATTCAAAAACCTGAGAACTGAAAACCCACGATCTGCGCAATTTAAGGACGCAGTCGGTTTTTTTTTCCTCATACCTATATATATGCATATATACAAATAAATGTAACCGAATTGGTAGGAATGCAATAAATTTCTTAACCCAGGTTAATAATTAGGTTGAAGTACTTTTTTTCACAAATATGCATATTTTCATTAAAAAACAATAATTGCTAAGCCTAGGGCAAAAGCAATACCAAACTTCTTTATCTGGTCAAACTGAATTTTTAACCAACACAATAACAAAAATATGGTATCAAGATTATTGGTGCACTAGGATGAGGAAAATAACAAACCTCCCTTTAGGGTTCCAAAACTTTCAGAACATTTGTTTCAACAGTTTCAAAATTCAAAGACTTGAAAGAAGAACAGTCCAAGAGAAAATGAGTCGTTATCCTCAGGCCTTGAGCCTGCCGAAAAATTTAGCCTTCTCATCGGTTGTCTGGAAGCGGCCATGGCCGAACTTAGAGGATGTGTCGATGAACTTGAGCTTGATATCCTCCAAGGCAACCCTGGAAGTCTGGTTCAACAGAGACTGCCTCAAGGTGACGACACGCTTCTTTGGTCCAACACAGCAGCCTTTTATCAAGAGATAGTCTCCCTTCACCACCCCATAGTGAGGGAACCCTCCCATTGGTGTTATGTCCTTCTCAGTTCTAATACATGCAATAATAACAGGTTAGCACAGATCACCAAAAAGACCCCCAACTGCAGACACACTATAAATGAGCTCAGTTTCCACTAAACATTAAATGTTTAATTTCTATCAAGGTTCGGCCAATTTAATTATTAAAATGTTATCTAGATTTGCATCTCAAGACAGTGTATTGGTAAAACTAAAGGACAAAGTGGGTTTTAGTATGGGTTTTTTGTGAAATAACTAAATTAAACCTTTGGATATCTTGTAATTTTATCTCGAGTAAACTAAATACTACAAATTCGGGCCACAAAACAAAATTTTCATCATGCAAAAATGCCGAACAACCAACAGAGAAGATTTAGGAGAATTTCAGATCACATTTTGTTTGCTGACCTGTCAAATTCAGTCATGGCAGAATGAGATTCCTGCCCAGCCTTGCCCAGTTTGTATATCTTCTTGTTCACCTCAGTCCTGTGGTGATACCCGTTCTGACCAGCACGAGCCACAGTGAAAGAAACCCGAGCAGGATGCCAGGCACCAATACAGGCAACCTTGCGGAGTCCACGGTGGGTCTTCCGGGGAAGACGGGTCACACCCCAACGGGTCACAACGCCCTCGTACCCCTTACCTTTAGTCACCCCAATAATGTCAATCATCTCATCCTTCTGGAAGACTGCCTCGACCGGAATCTGCTTTTCGAAAAACCCGTAAGCAAAATCAACCTTCTTTGCAACATCCCCGCCATTGACTTGAATCTCCATCAGGTGGGCTTTCTTCTGCTTAAGCCCTTTCATTTTACGAATCTGAAATGCAATGATAACAAAAATTTAAGATGCAACACAAATAATAAGTCCTGGGAAAAAAATGAACCCACTAGAAGATCCGATTTTGACCCCTACTTCTAAAATAGAGGGGTCAGCATTATCGATTTTGACCCCTACTAGTAAAATAGAGAATCAGCATTATCTTTGTGTCTAGTAATGAATTCTGAAAAACATAACAAGACTACAAGTTTTTGTTTTCTCTGACATATTTTGAGATATCATCACTACACTAACTTATTGGGCCTGACAGGATATACTGTATAAAAGTGAATAACCCAGAAGAAGAAGGGACCTGTGTGTGAGCTAAGACACGAATGACAGTGCAGTATTTCTTCATTTTCTCCAACTGATCTTGCACATCCTTCTTCCCTTCTTCACTGTCGAACTTCTTCGAGTATTTGGTGAAAGCCTTCTTTTTGGACTTGCACCAGTTCTTATAAAACCTCCTCTTCACTTCCTCACTGAGATGTTGGGCCCAAACAGTATTCAGGCAACGGAGTCCACGTGGTGTCTTCACATACCCCACAACCCCAACAACGATCATTGGTGGTGTTTCTATGATTGTTACTGCTTCACATGTCTCCTTCTTGTGGAGTTCTGGACAGGATAACAGGCTAGCAGTAAGTTTCTTGGGGACAAACCAGCGTTTAGTGCCAACAGACAAACTAAAGTCACAAACATAGATATCCAAACCAACACAAATAATCATACAATGGGGACAAACAGTTCAAACTGTGACATGAAACAAGTATGTTTAATTCACAGTACTAATTCAACAAAATAATTATACAAAGCCTCCCAACGCCGATTTTAATAAAGTGCATGCAGAAGCCAATTATCAAATACTCTGAACGCAAGTTTACAGTGATATAGTCTAGAAAAATGAATTTTCAGGTCCTCACTTGATCCAGGTTTTTCAACCTCGCGTACAATATGTGTCATCCCAGCTTTGTAGCCAAGAAAAGCAGTCAATCTACAAGCTTTTGTTGGGTCATCTTTGGGGAAAGCCTTCACTGTAGAAATACATATGAAAATGAAGATAATAAATAAGTTGATGATACTGATATACATTGCAAATAAAGGAAGCATAGAATAACCATGTTTAAATGCAAAGTGAACTACAGAAAATGACAATATCAGGAGATCATGGAATGTAAATTAGTCATTAGCTACAAGATACTTCATTATACTTCAAGAACATGCAAAATCATCCTGTGTATCATGCCTCTAATTAGCAATAATTAAATAAAATTCAAAGTTTTGGTCCTCAGTGAATTTTCACCTTCGCAATAAACAGGAAAACAAAAATGAATGACTTATTAAGTCATATTGCAATCTCAAACAATCCCATATACAGAAATTGACTGTCCAAGGATAAACGATCACATTCAAATAAAACCATCATATTTTATTCATCCATCACACAGACCTTTTCCTCTGTGACGAGAGGCCCTTTTCCTTGGAAGAAATCCCAAAGATCCGTGTCTTGGGTGCTCAAACTTTCGGTGAGACATAACTTTTTAATTCTGCAAGACTAGTACACTTTAATTCATTTCTCACAATAATATACGATGAACGCGGCCACCATTTATGTCGTGGTTATTAGACACACAATAAAGTGCTCAACTACATGAATTTAATACATGAAGAATCATATGAGAAACATCCAAAATGCCTACACCATGAATCTTACTCCATCCACATGGCAACTCAGAAAGCACACTTCCCTTTTTAGCAAATAATGGGGCAGATTATCATCAAATAGTCAATACTTTTTCAACCATGTAATACTTTATCAAATTAAAAGCAATTTATTTTCTGCCGTCGTTAAAAAATCTTCAAACAAAATCAAAACCAAGTCACGACAAACAGAGGAACACACCCACATACTTGCAGATGAAATCAAATGCCCCCAAACCAAAGGCCTATGGCAGCACTTTACTATGCCAATTCTCGGGCTCATTTGGTATATCTTTGCAACACCTCAATATAGAGGCATTGGCAAGAAGAGCCCTTTCGAGACTCCAGCCTTGATTACTCGGGTTATTTAAGGGAGTACATTTGCACCATCACAATGAAATGGGGTTATCACCTCGTCCATCACAGTCAAGACAAATATTACAACCAATGTCGAACATCTAAAATTTGACTCAAGAGAAATCAACTAGGAAAATGAACAAGGGCAAGTGAAATGTCAACTACACACCACAAAAAACATAATTTTAAACTAAATAAAACATGAACAAGATCGCAATGTTCGTCCATTTACAAGCCAATTGGAAACTACAGCCAAATCTAAACCAAATGGCAACGCAGCACAGATCAACATATAAATTACCTCAAACGACAGATCTCGGTAAAAGCAATGATATTTACACTAATCTTCACCTCTTTGCCCGCATGTAAACTCTTAACAGTGAATCTAAAAACGGAATATGCGCACACCAAGAAACAGGATAGCAGCTACAAACATATAACTACAAATGAAATTTCCCCGTGACTAAAAATTAGGAGGATATTACCTGAGAAACCTTGATTTGCCCTGCTGCAGAACCCTAGAGTTAGAAGATGCCATCAGCATAGTTTGGAGCTCATTATATATACAACTCAATTGAGTAACGAACGGCTGAGATCGACAGAGACATTGCTTTACGCCGTTGGATGAAATTATAATATTAAAGGTGCGTTTGGCTGGAGTTTTTTTTTTTTTTTCGAAATAATGACAATGTTTAATAATGAAAAAATATTTTTAAAAAACATGTGCATCTTTTATTTTGAAACAACTGATTTAAATGGAACTAAAAATCTACTCCATATCAACATTTTTTTGTAAAAAAATTGATTCTGAATTTGAAGTTTAATATTTTATGTCAGACCTTATCCGATTATTTAGAAAAAATATTCAAGTCAATTTAAAAATGTGTGCGACTTTTAAGGAAAAACTACGTGCAATTTTTAAAATTTTGGATGTGTTATAAATATATATGGTTGGTTGGTATAACTACTACCATCAATTTTATTATAAATAATGTATGTGAAGACTATTTTGTATCTGATATAATTGTATTATTACGATTGTGCCAAAGTTTTCTTATAAGTAGGAAATTCAATTATAATGAAAATAGTACCAAGAGAATACATTTTCTCTATTCTCCCTCTAGTTTTATAATATGTTATCAGCACGAGTCTCTGCCCTATGGAGCTCGATTTGTAATATAACGAGAGTATGCTCTACAGTTGCGTCTTATAGACGATCGCCTGTATCAGAAATCAAAACATTACAAATCGTCGTCTACCTCAAACAATACTCCATGCCATAAAATTATACAATCACAGAAATTAAACACAAACAGATGAGCCTTTATAAATAAAAATAAAAAAAATAAAAAAATGATTTTTTTTTTCATCATCCACTTTCGTAATTTCTTCATATTTTTCCTATGTTGAATAGCCAACGTTTTTCGAAATCAGGATATGCAAAAACTATTTGAACATTCATCTATTTAGATATAGAAAATTATATCAATGATAACAACAATAATAATATGAGGAAAAGAAATTATGAACTTACACTAGAAATACAATTTTTTTTTTTTCAACCGGCAGAAAAACTCTTATATCATAACTGGAAAAAATACAGCAGTTCTGACATCGTACAATACTGAGAGGCCGAGCATACAAGCATGCCGCCTAACCCAAATAAGAGACTACACAAATGGTTACACCAATACTAAATCCAACCATCCTCATATCTGCAACCCCATACTAGTGACAACTCAGGCATAAACAAACACATCCATAGTTCAACACATGAAACATTTACAAACTAAAGAAAAGCATAAGAAAGCCAAACAGAAGCAAGACCACTGACACGAGACCTAGCCTTGTCCTGTAAAGCACTCATGCTCAAACTTCATGTCTGCTAGTAAAAGCTGCCCATTCCCTGCAAGTTGCCTTGATGATCCTAGCCTCCGGTTGCCATTTTTTCTGAAAGACCCATAAATTACGGGCACGCCATAACCACCAGAGTATATACGTTGAAAGTTGGATTCTTTCTTCTGCTGGTTCATCACAAGGCATTGAGCTAATCCACCACCACCACTCTTTCATGGTCATTTTCTCCTCCTGGACTCTGCTGCATTGTATAGGTGCTAATTTCCAGGTTTGGATGGCTCTGTTACATTGGAAAGAAACATGCTCTTGTGTTTTCTCTGCCTCACCACATGCAGGACATTCAATGGCCACCGAAGCTCCTCTTTTAAGTAAATTGCATTGCACTGGTAAGATGTTATTGCAGCACCTTCATATAAAGTGTTTAATTTTTCCCATCACTTTCAATCTCCAACATCTTCTTCTAGCTTTAAGATTCCCTGCAGCAAGAGCACTACTTTCTGCTATACAAAAAGAGCTCATTTTAGTCTGTAAGAGCATAGAGTATATAGCTTTAACAGTGAACACCCCTTTCTTAACCAGTGAGCAGATCCACACATCATCCTTCAAAGGGTTAAGCCCCTTTATTTTCAGAATTTCTTCAGCATCCTCTTGTTTGAATAAGGCTATGATTAGCCTTTCATCCCAGCTTTTACCTCCTCCACACATCAGATCTTTCACTCTGAATTCATTAGCATCAATATGAGAAATCAATTTTGGTTTTTTGCCCTTAAGCCCAGGCACCCAGTGGTAGTCATTCAGACAAGTGGACAACCCATTTCTAACGGAGATTTCCACATGGTCTTTCAAAAGTGGGATCAATGAAGCCCAATAATTCCAGAGCCATGATGCACCTTGATTTGGCTTGTAGTCAAATAAAGAGATGTAATGGAAATATCTATGCTTGAGAACTTGACAAACCAGAAGATCTTGGTGGGAGATTACCCTCCACAGTTGCTTAATGATGAGAGCTTTATTAAATAACAAAATATCATGAAAACCCAGCCCTCCAGCATCTTTAAGAACAGTAATCTTGTCCCAAGACTTCCAATAAATCCCAGCATTCTGCTCTTCCCCTTTAGACCACCAAAATTGAGAGATGAGCCTGCAAACATCTTTACACACCCCAATAGGGTAATATGAAGCAAGACATGACAAAGACAGGAAGAGCACTAAGGACAACTTTAACCAAAACTTCCCTGCCAGCAATAGATAAGAATTTATTTTTCCAGCTTTCTATTCTATTCCTAACTGCTTCCACCACAAACTGGAAGGTTTCCTTTTTAGATCTACAAATGCCCAAAGGTAATCCCATGTATTTGGACGATCTCTTGACCACCACCCCTCGAAGTTTAGAACACATCTGAGATTTAACCAAATCAGAGCAATTCTTACTAAAAAAACATAGAGGACTTGCTAAGATTAACTTTTTGCCTTGTGAATGATTGGTATTTGTTCATAATATCCAAAATAGCCTCAATATTCTCAGAGTCAGCTTTGCAAAAACTAATGCATCATCTGCAAATAGTAAATGAGAAATCATAGGCCCCTTTTGAGAAATTTTCACCCCTCTGATCAATCATGTGCTAATTTTATGAGCCAAAAGAGCAGAAAAAACCTCAGAAATAATAAGGAAAAGATAGGGTGATAGAGGATCACCCTGTCTAATTTCTTTAGTAGGAGTCACAAAACTACTGACCTTGCCATTAATATTAAAGGAAAAAGAGAAGGAAACAACACGGGCCATAATCCATTTCACAAAGATAGAACCAGATCTGTTTCTATTTAAAAAATGAAAAATCTCATGAGCAATAACCACATTGTCCAGCAATTGCCTGCCTGGCACAAAGGCATTCTGAACAGAACTAATGCAATCATTCAAACAACTCTTCAATCTACATGCAAGAATCTTGGCAATCACTTTATACAAAACCCCACATAAGCTAATAGAGCAATTAATATCCATGTGTTCATGGATAGTATTGGTCATAAATGTTACAAAATATCATTATTTTCTTTGTCAGGTAGCAACATGATTCTTAATTTTTAATTCCAAGTTGGGGCTATCACTGAACATTTTATCTTTTTCATTACTCCCAATAAATTTTATGAGCATTATTTGGGTGGCATTACTTTTTGAAGCCTAAAAGAAATGGACATACTCACGAATTCTGAGTAAAAGAAATATTGACACATTCATTGTGATAAAATATAATTAGAAATCAAAATTTATTCTTTTGAACCCCATAATAATCAGAGCTTCATTTTATGACCAATATTGATATTATTTATCAAATTATAATAATATATATTGCCATTATGGTATATTTGAAATTTGTTATTGTGGAAATTATGGATAATTATGAATTGACCATTGTGATATGATAAGTATATGTGGCTACATAGATCGGCCAGTGCGGCTTGCCGCCGACTAGTTATACTTAAGAGTAGCCGACGGGTGATCAAAATATTATGAACGATTATGTAAAATGGCCGAGTGTAGCCACTGGCAATAGAAAGTACGATTAAAGGCTTAAACAGCTAAATAGATCGGCCATTGTATTAATAGTCGGTGATATGGTATGGCCAAGTGCTAAGGCCATATGGAACAAAAAATGAACGGCTATATATATATATATATATATGGGCCGGCCACTGTGGCTCTGCCGCCGACGACGGGCAATTGATAGCTGATGAGTGAAATTAATCTGGCCATTGAAAGTTGATTAAAGTCTTGATCGTGAAGGGATATTATATGGAGCAATCTGATCCTAAAGGAATAGTTGATAAATTTTCCAAATTTATTGATGGAGAAATGAATATTGATGAAGTAGTACTAGAAGATACTATATAATGATTAAATGATATTGTGGTACAATGATATTGGAAGCTACTACGTAGTGATAATGAAGTGGTACTAGAAGTTTCCATTGGATAATTGACCAAATGAGAAAATTGTGTGAAAAGTTACCAGTATGGGTGATCACACAAAATGATTTCATAATATATGGGAATACATCAGATGAAAAAATCACATTGAGATACGAGATCATATAGATATTACAATAAAATACTTCAGAAGAAGCGCATATGGTAAATAATTGTAGTCATGAAGTATAACACGTTTATATTGTGGAAATACGAAATTGATATTTACTGAGGAACAAGTACAGAAAGTTCATATGATAAAAATATGGAGAAGAGGCAGTATATACTCAATAAAATACGCAAAGATTGCATAATAGAACCCATAAAAGAAGGATGCGTCTTAAGAGTATAAAACTTTGTAACTCTGCCACTCATTATTATAATCTGGGTTCATATGAGAGATCTACATGATCAAAAGTTCTTTTTCGCTTGACCCCTTGTGTTTTCACAGAATCTTGAAACATTGATGCATTCTTGAAGCTTTTTGATAAGCTCAGCAGACGTATCTGCAGATTTGGATACTTCTTTCATTGAACGAGATATAAAGGTTTGATATACTCATTTGTCTAAAAATCCAAGAAAAATGTTAATAAAATTCAATAGACCAATGGGCTTGTTATGAAGTTCCATTTCTGCCTAAGAAGCAATGGCAAACATTTTCATTAAAGTACCATAACCGCCTGGAAGAATGATAATAGCATCGCTATTGTTCACCATATTCATCATACAGTCATAAATAGAACGAGTTAGCATCAAACTCGTGGAATCTTTGACAACTCTTGTTGAAGCTCTATGAAAATGTATGATACTTTTCACTTCTATCTCGAAACATTTTCAGTCATTAAAAGATTATCAAAGAAAGTGATGTTAGTCCCTCCATACAGTAAATAGATTTTTTGATTCCACATCTTCCTTAGTAATTGACTTACAATATCAATATTTGAGAAAAACTTGCCAGTTTAGAACCACCAAGGACACACATGATTTTGATCAGATGAAGAAATTTATTACCTTGCAAAATTCTAAAAATCCATCTATTTATTGATAAACTAAATTTTGTGAGATATATGATTATGATACATGACTCCCTATTTAAAAGGAAAGTTTCACAAAACCGACAGATAAGACGTTGGATTTTAAGTGAATCTTATATGTCGGCAACTATAAGATTTTCTGAAAAATTACAAGTGCAACATACTAAACTGTATTAATATGATTTTTCGCACTAATAAGAGCAATTTTTACAAACTTGATTTTTTGAAACAATATTTGTTAGACTATAATGTTCTTCTTCATTTTTGAAACGAACCCATAGAGACATAAGCTCACGATGCACATAACCACTAGGATGTGTCTCAAGAATTGTTGAATCGTTGATCCATAGATTCTTTACTCAATCCATCCTTTATAAATGTTATTTTATCTTCTCAATTTTTGGACACGAACTCCACAAATTTACATCGTGTGTCACAAGTCCATCGAGCGCATTTGAAGCATCCACCTAATCTTTTTGCTCTTCGTTTTTTTGCAAAAGTACTCTTACCCATACCTGACATATATTTGTGTGAATTTGAAATCTCTCCAGACAATCGAACTTTTGCTTCAATCAAACATCGAATATCACTTGAAATATCATTAATCATTAACACCCTCAATCTTTTTTATCGAGATCGATAAAAAAGATATTTATTGGAAGAAAAGAATAATATTTACGGATATTTGAGAATGCTAAATCCATTTGTAAATTAAGACCTTTGTTAAGGAAGATAATTGAATGAATTGCCTCATAATTTATAAAAATGACACGTATGCGATACGACTCTAAAAACAGAGCTTTAAAGTCTGTGTGTCAGCAGACATGATCCGCATATGATACGATTCTGGATATAAAAATTGTGTGTCATAATCTAGACTTGAAGTGCATTATTGCCGCCGAAAGATGATGTGATATGTTTGTGATAAACATGTCACAATGAACTATTGTGATGTTACTGGTATAAATGATGATGGTTTGCATGACTAACATTTTATTTGTTGTGATGTTACTGGTATAAATGATGATGGTTTGCATGACTAACATTTTATTTGTCGTATGAGATGCTTCGTTCTCGATTGGTAAAAAATTATTACTAGCTAAATATTTGTGAATCGATATTTGATCAATCTGAGTATGAAAGAGGTAAGATATATATGGGCCCACTACACTGCATGTGTGCTACTAGATATTGTGGATCCACTAGATAGCCACATGTGTGTGATTCGTAACCTAAAGTTCCGAGATGATTTAATCAAATAATGGATATATGACACGTAACATGAAGTTACGGGCTGGTTTGGTCAAAGAAAGTGTATATGACACGTAACGTAACGTTTATGTGATGGTTATGAAAGAATAAAAATAAGTGTCATATGAAAGTGATAAAGCTAGTAATATACTCAGTTGATATGAATGAATTCTTGAAGGAAATATGTGCACATTACAAGTGATATGGGTTCAAAGTCCTCCTATTATATGTTGAAATCGAGAACGGAATGGAGATTATATGAACTCCCCTCAAGAACTCAATAATGAAAATACAGATCAGGGATCTGTTAAGGTTAGGGGGAGAATCAATTATTGAAATTTGTAAATGATATATGCATCATACTGAAAGTGTGTGATATGGGATATTATACCCACAAGGCTGAACCGGTCTGTTGACCGGTCGAGGAGGTCATATTATGAGGAAGCCAAAGGAGTCGAGCAATTAACTAGTCGACCAAGCAAGGCTGTCGACCGAACTATCCTTCGACCAGATACGCGATCGAGCAATTTATTCGACCTCATCAGGTCGACTACTTCGAGGACTTAACACCACGCTATTCGGCCTAGTCACGGGCGCGTGAAGGAAGCCTCTGACAGAATTCCAGGAGAATATTTACCCCATGTGCAGGGGGACACGTGTCGGAAAAGCAGTAGAGGATAGCGATAACCACCTCTGACAGCATATCCCATGTGCAGGAGGACACGCGTCCAAAGGGGATTGGTGCAGGCGATATTGGCGACGGCTACCTCTGACACACGCGTTTGGTGCGTACGGACGGGCAGTTAGGGATGACAGCTCATCAAATCCGGGCAGCCCTAGGTCAGGTATCTCACCTCTATATAAAGGGGGTGAGCCTTTCTTCTTCAACACGATCATTTTACTTACTCTTGAGAATTGATTGAATAC
>CACSLK010027840.1:3237394-3253171 GCA_902706635.1 Striga hermonthica | reverse complement strand
ATATATACTCACATATACGTAACACATGTTAAGTTTAATTATTTTTAGACATGTTTTCTTTACAAAATAGTTTAAAAAATCTTACATGCACATCTATACTTATATAAAAAAATATTTTGTTTACTAGAATTAGTATTAAGAAAAGTCAAAGGTAATTAATGCATTCTATTTCCATCAAGTATTTTATTTAATTACTTTAGTTAATTGTTTTATCTCATTACACCTTTTCAATACAACTTACCATGATTTGTCTATTGTAATTAAAAACCAAATTTTACGTTTAAAATCTTGTGAAAATATTTATTATTATTTTTATAAAGCACAAATTATTTGTTAAAAAATTGTATATATATATATATAATACACATCACAGTACCATGGTAGATGATTTAAATTTCAATCGACCAAAATGCCAATGATTTAAATTTGAACACACCTATGCCTTTCACCAAATGTCTGGATGATTCAAAATTGAGCCCATAAAAAATTATTTAAGTTTGAACACACCAGAAATTTTATGTACTTTTTATTTATAAATATATTGAAAGTGGTATTTAATGGTTGTTATATAAACTATTTTAATATATTTGCAATGAATAAAAGTTTGAATGAATAATTTGTAATGTTATTCATAATGTTTGTGACTTATGAGACGCGAACACATAACTCCATATATATTTGCCAGAAGGCTTAATATTTTTTTTAGACTTAATGTTGATTAAAAGAGGTAGAAAATAGATAATAACATTATTACTTTTTAGACTTAAACGGACAAGTCTGTTAAAATAACTCATTTAATATCTTTGTCCCGTGCATCGCACGGGGTGCGTACTAATATTTTTAAAAAACATGTGCATCTTTTATTTGGAAACAACTGATATTTAAATGGAACTAAAAATCTACTCCACATCAACATTTCCTGGTAACAAAATTGATTTTGAATTTGAAGTTTAATATTTTATGTCAGACCTTATCCAATTATTTAGAGAAAATATTCAAATCAATTTAAAAATGTGTGCGACTTTTAAGGAAAAACTACGTGCAATTTTTAAAATTTTGAATGTGTTATAAATATATATGGTTGGTTGGTATAACCACTACCATCAATTCTATTATAAATAATGTATGTAAATGACTATTTTGCCCATGATATAAGTGTATTACTACGATTGTGTCATTAGAAGTTTTTTTATAAACAGGAGCTTCAGCTATAATGAAATAGTACCAAGAGAATACATTCTCTCTATTCACCCTCTAGTTTTATAATATGTTATCAGCACGAGTCTCTGCCCTATGGAGCTCGATTTGTAATATAGCGAGAGTATACTCTACAGTTGCGTCTTATAGACGATCGTCTGTATCAGAAATCAAAACATTACAAATCGTCGTCTACCTCAAACAATACTCCATGCCATAAAATCATCCAATCACAGAAATTAAACACAAACAGATGAGCCTTTATAAATAAATATAAAAATATAAAAATAAAAAATAAATGAATTTTTTTTTTCATCATCCACTTTCGTAATTTCGTTCATATTTTTCCTCTGTTGAATAGCCAACGTTTTCCGAAATCAGGATATGCAAAAACCAATTGAACATTCATCTATTTTGATATAGAAAATTATATCAATAATAACAACAATAATAATATGAGGAAAATACAATATAAGAAACAAGAAATTATGAACTTACACTAGAAATACAATTTTTTTTTTCAACCGGCAAAAAAACTCTTATATCATAACTGGAAAAAATACAGCAGTTCTGACATCGTACAATACTGAGAGGCCGAGCATACAAGCATGTCGCCTAACCCAAATAGAAGACTACACAAATGGTTACACCAATACTAAATCTAACCATCCTTATATCTGCAACCCCAGACTAGTGACAATTCAGGCATAAACAAACACATCCATAGTTCAACACATGAAACATTTACAAACTTAAGAAAAGCATAAGAAAGCCAAACAGAAGCAAGACCACTGACACAAGACCTAGCCTTGTCCTGTAAAGCACTCATGCTCAAACTTCATGTCTGCTAGTAAAAGTTGCCCATTCCCTACAAGCTGCCTTGATGATCCTAGCCTCTGGTTGCCATTTTTTCTCAAAGACCCATAAATTATGGGCACGCCATAACCACCAGAGTATGTAAGTTGAAAGCTGGATTCTTTCTTCTGCTGGTTCATCACAAGGCATTGAGCTAATCCACCACCACCACCACTCTTTCATGGTCATTTTCTCCTCCTGGACTCTGCTCCATTGTATATGTGCTAATTTCAAGGTTTGGATGGCTCTGTTACATTGGAAAAAAACATGCTCCTGTGTCTCCTCTGCCTCACCACATGCAGGACATTCAATGGCCACCGAAACTCCTCTTTTAAGTAAATTGCACTGCACTGGTAAGTTGTTATTGCAGCACCTCCGTATAAAGTGTTTAATTTTGCCCATCACTTTCAATCTCCAACATCTTCTTCTAGCTTTAAGATTCCCTGCAGCAAGAGCACTACTTTATGCTATACAAAGAGAGCTCATTTTAGTCTGTAAGAGCATAGAGTACATAACTTTAACACTGAACACCCCTTTCTTAGCCAGTGAGCAGATCTACACATCATCCTTCAAAGGGTTAAGCCCCTTTATTTTCAGAATTTCTTCAACATCCTCTTGTTTGAATAAGGCTCTGATTAGCCTTTCATCCCAGCTTTTACCTCATCCACACATCAGATCTTTCACTCTGAATTCATTAGCATCAATATGAGAAATCAATTCTGGTTTTTTGCCCTTAAGCCCAGGCACCCAGTGGTAGTCATTCAGACAAGTGGACAACCCATTTCTAACAGAGATTTCCACATGGTCTTTCAGAAGTGGGATCAATGAAGCCCAAAAATTCCAGAGCCATGATGCACCTTGATTTGGCCTGTAGTCAAATAAAGAGATGGAATGGAAATATCTATGCTTGAGAACTTGACAAACCAAAAGATCTTGGTGGGAGATTACCCTCCACAGTTGCTTAATGATGAGAGCTTTATTAAATAACAAAATATCATGAAAACCCAGCCCTCCAGCATCTTTAGGAATAGTAAGCTTGTCCCAAGACTTCCAATAAATCCCAGCATTCTGCTCTTCCCCTTTAGACCACCAGAATTGAGAGATGAGCCTGCAAACATCTTTACACACCCCAACAGGTAATAGGAAGCAAGACATGACAAAGACAAGAAGAGCACTAAAGACAGCTTTAACCATAACTTCTCTGCCAGCAATTAATAAGAATTTATTTTTCCAGCTTTCTATTCTATTCCTAACTGCTTCCACCACAAATTGGAATGTTTCCTTTTTAGATCCACAAATGCCCAAAGGTAATCCCAGGTATTTGGACGATCTCTTGACCACCACCCCTCGAAGTTTAGAACACATCTGAGATTTAACCAAATCAGAGCAATTCTTACTAAAAAACATAGAGGACTTGCTAAGATTAACTTTTTGCCCTGTGAGAGATTGGTATTTGTTCAAAACATCCAAAATAGCCTCAATATTCTTAGAGTCAGCTTTGCAAAAAACTAATGCATCATCTACAAATAGTAAATGAGAAATCATAGGCCCCTTCTGAGAAATTTTCACCTCTCTGATCAATCTTGTGCTGATTTTATGTGCCAAAAGAGCAGAAAAAACCTCTGAAATAATAAGGAAAAGATAGGGTGATAGAGGATCACCCTGTCTAATTCTCCTAGTAGGAGTCACAAAACTGCTGACCTTGCCATTAATATTAAAGGAGAAAGAGGAGGAAACAACACAGACCATAATCCATTTCACAAAAATAGAGTGGAAACCCATCTTGAGCATGATTCCCTTGATACTATTCCACTCAACTCGGTCATATGCCTTTTCCATATCCAGTTTCAGAGCCAAAAACACACTAGAAGCAGATCTGTGTCTATTTAAAAAAAATGAAAAATCTCATTAGCAATAACCATATTGTCCAGCAATTGCCTGTCTGGCACAAAGGCATTCTGAACAGAACTAATGCAATCATTCAAACAACTCTTCAATCTACATGCATGAATCTTGGCAATCACTTTATACAAAACCCCACATAAGCTAATAGAGCAATTAATGTCCAGTGTTCATGGATAATATTGGTCATAAATGTTACAAAATATCATTATTTTCTTTGTCAGGTAGCAACATGTTTCTTAATTTTTAATTCCAAGTTGGGGCTACCACTGAACATTTTATCTTTTTTATTACTCCCAATAAATTTATGAGCATTATTTGGGTGGCATTACTTTTTGAAGCCTAAAAGAAATGGACATACTCATGAATTCCAAGTAAAAGAAATATTGACACATTCATTGTGATGAAATATAATTAGAAATCAAAATTTATTCTTTTGAACTCCATAATAATCAGAGCTTCATTTTATGACCAATATTGATATGGTTTATCAAATTATATTAATATATATTGCTATTATGGTATATTTGAAATTTGTTATTGTGAAAATTATGAATAATCATGAATTGACCATTGTGATATGATAAGTATATGTGGCTACATAGATTGGCCAGTGCGGCTTGCCGCCGACCAGTTATACTTAAGAGTAGCCGACGAGTGATCAAAATATTATGAACGATTATGTAAAATGGCCGAGTGCAACCACTGGCAACAAAAAGTACGATTAAAGGCTTAAATGGCTAAATAGACCAGTCATTGTATTAATAGTCGGTGATATGGTATGGCCAGGTGCTAAGGCCACGTGGAACAAAAAATGAATGGCTATATATATACATGTGCCGGCCACTGCGGCTCTTCCGCCGGCGACGGGCAATTGATAGCCGATGAGTGAAATTAATCTGGCCATTGAAAGTTGATTAAAGTCTTGATCGTGAACGAACATTATATGGAGTAATCTGATCATAAAGGAATAGTTGGTAAATTTTCTAAATTTATTGATGGAGAAATGAATATTGATGAAGTAGTACTATAAGTTACTACATAATGATATAAATAATATCGTGGTACAATGGTGTTGGAAACTACCACGTAGTGATAATGAAGTGGTACTAGAAGTTACCATTGGATAATTGAACAAATGGGAAAATTATGTGAAAAGTTACCAGTTATGGGTGATCACACAAAATGATTTCATAATATATGGGAATATATCATATGACAAAATCACATTGAGATACGAGATCATATATATATATTACAAAAAAATGCTTCAGAAGAAGTGCATATGGTAAATGATTGTAGTCATGAAGTATTACACATTTATATTGTAAAAGTACGAAATTGATATTATTATTACTGAGAAACAAGTACAGAAAGTTCATATGATGAAAATATGGAGAATAAGCAGTATATACTCAATAAAATACGCAAAATTTGCATAATAGAACCCATAAAAGAAGGGTGCGTCTCGAGAATATAAAACGTCGTAACTCTGCCACCTATTATTATTATCTGGGTTCATAATGAAAGATCTACAAGATCAAAAGCTCTTTTTTCGCTTGACCCTTTGTGTTTCCACATAATCTTGAACTGTGATGCATTCTTGAAGCTTTTTGATAAGCTCAACAGACGTATCTGTAGATTTGAATACTTCTCTCATTGAACGAGATATAAAGGTTTGATATACTCCTTTGTCTAAAAATCCAAGCAAACCATGAAAAAATTTAATAAAATTCAATAGACCTATGGACTTGTTATGAAGTTTCATTTCTGCCCAAGAAGCAATGGTAAACATTTTCATTAAAGTACCATAACCGCCTGGAAGAATGATAATAGCATTGATATTGTTCACCATATCCATCATACAGTCATAAATAGAATGAGTTAGCATCAAACTCGTGGAATCTTTGACAACTCTAGTTGAAGCTTTATGAAAATGTATGATACTTTTCGCTTCTATCTCAAAACATTTTCAGTCATTAAAGATTATCAAAGAAAGTGATGTTAGTCCCTCCATACAGTAAATTGATTTTTTGATTCCACATCTCCCTTACTAACTGACTTACAATATCAATATTTTGAGAAAAAACTTACCAGTTCAGAACCACCAAGGACACACATGGTTTTGATCGGATGAAGAAATTTATTACCTTGCGAAGATTCTGAAAATCCATCTATTTAATGATAAACTAAATTTTGTGAGATATATGATTATGATACATGACTCGCTATTTAAAATGGAAGTTTCACAAAACCGACAGATAAGACGTTGGATTTTAAATGAATCTTATATGTCGACAGCTATAAGATTTTCTTAAAAATTACAAGTGCAACATACTAAACTGTATTAATATGATTTTTCGCACTAATAATAGCAGTTTTTGCAAACTTAATTTTTTGAAACAATATTTTTTAGACTATAACGCTCTTCTTCATTTTTGAAACGAACCCATAGAGACATAAGCTCACGATGCACATAACCACTAGGATGTGTTTCAAGAATCTATTAAATCGTTGATCCATAGATTCTTTACTCAATCCCTCCTTTATAAATGTTATTTTATCTTCTCAATAGAACCCCACAGATTTACATCGTGTGTCATAAGCATCGAGCACATTTGAATCATCCTTCTAATATTTTTGCTCTTCGTTTTTTTTGCAAAAGTACTCTTACCCATACCTAGCATATATTTGTGTGAATTTGAAATCTCTCCAGACAATCGAACTTTTGCTTCAATCAACCATCGAATATCACTTGAAATATCATTAATCATTAACACCCTCAATCTTTTTGATCGAGATCGATAAAAAAGATATTTATTGGAAGAAAAGAATAATATTTACGGATATTTGAGAGTGCTAAATCCATTTGTAAATTAGGACCTTTGTTAAGGAAGATAATTGAAATAATTGCCTGATAATTTATAAAAATGACGCGTATGTGATACGACTCTAAAAACAAAGCTTTAAAGTCTGTGTGTCAGCAGACATGATCCGCATATGATACGATTCTGGATTTAAAAAGTGTGTGTCAGAATCTGGACTTGAAGTGCATTTATTGCCCGCCGAAAGATGATGTGATATGTTTGTGATAAACATGTCACAATGAATTATTGTGATGTTACTGATATAAATGATGATGGTTTGCATGACTAACATTTTATTTGTGATATGAGATGCTTCGTTCTTGATTTGTAAAAAATTATTACTAGCTAAATATGTGTGAATCGATATTTGATCAATCTGAGTATGAAAGAGGCAAGATATATATGGGCCCACTACCCTCCATGTGTGCTACTAGATATTATGGATCCGCTAGATAGCCACATGTGTGTGATTCGTAACCTAAAGTTCCGAGATGATTTGATCAAATAATGAATATATGACACGTAACATGAAGTTACGAGCTGGTTTGGTCAAAGAAAGTGTATATGACACGTAACGTAACGTTTACGTGATGGTTATGAAAGAATGAAAATAAGTGTCATATGGAAGTGATAAAGCTAGTAATATACTCAGTTGATATGAATGAACTCTTGAAGGAAATATGTGCACATTACAAGTGATATGGGTTTAAAGTCCTCCTATTATATGTTGAAATCGAGAACAGAATGGAGGTTATATGAACTCCCCTCAAGAACTCAATAATGAAAATACATATCAGGGATGTGTTAAGATTAGAGGGAGAATCAATGATTGAAATTTGTAAATGATATATGCATCACACTGAAAGTGTAGAAATCATAAACTGAATGATACTGATGGTGGTAAAATATATGAAATGATATGATGGTGGAATAATTAATACGTTGGAAGTGTTGGTATTGTGCAAATTAATATTCCCCAAATAAGTGATGGAATGAGACATATATATACTATTGATGAAACCAATTGATAATGATATATCACAGTATATTATGGGGAATAATGAAAATGAATATGCGACACAAACAAATGAATAGCACTATATAAATGATGTTGACGAGATTGAAATCAACTGAAAATGTGATTATTGGAATCTATTGACAGTAAGACCATTGAAATCAGTTGATGATAAGAATGAAAGTTGCACAAAACATGATATTAATATTATCATGATTACCATCAGTACCTGAAAATCTAAATGAATCTATATGATACTCATACAAAATATGGGAAGATTGTTATGGTGAATATATGGAAATACGCATTGTACTCTTTTTCCCTTGCCTGAGGTTTTGTCCCATTAGGTTTTCCTAGCAGGTTTTTAATGAGGCAACAGGGATGGCGTATTCACATGAATAGTGTATTATTGTTCCTTCATTAGGATTTTGTCCCACTTAGTTTTCCTAATAAGGTTTTAACGATGTATATTCATGGTATAATGAGGACTGCTAGATAATTGATATAATTCCTCATGATGATAAGAAGACACTAGGGTAGTTGTACTCTTTTTCTTTCTATCAAGTTTTTTCCCACTGGATTTTCTTGACAAGATTTTAACAAGGCAGCACGTGGATCCTCCAATAAAGATGATCTATTTAAGGTGGAGCAATGTTGTGCTTCCACAATGCTCAAGTTTTGTCCCACCAGGTTTGCCTGAGGAGAAATGTTGTGGTTCCATAATGATCAAGTTTTGTCCCACCGGGTTTTCCTGACATGCTAAAGCAACAGTATCTGATGGCTGCAAGATACACTTCAAGATGTTCAGATTGAGCTTTGTTCAAATAATGATTAAATATTTTTAAAAATAGTCATTCAAGAGGGAGTGTTATAAATATATATGGTTGGTTGGTATAACCACTACCATCAATTTTATTATAAATAATGTATATAAATAATTATTTTGTCTCTGATGTAATTGTATTATTACGATTGTGTCATCCAAACTTTTCCTATAAATAGGAGTTTCAGTTATAATGAAAATAGTACCAAGTGAATACATTTTCTCTATTCTCCCTCTTTTCCCTCTAGTTTTATAACAGAATGCACCAATTTTTGTGGATTTTTATGTCTTTTTCTTAACGAAAATTTTGAAAAGATTTTGGTAAGCTCAATTCAATATGTATACCACACAATTAAAATTTTTTTAATCCTTTTATAAGAAAACCACAAAACATAAAAATTGCAAAAAACTCAACAAACAAATATAATGAACACAATATTTTATTTTTCAGATTTTTTTTTTTTAATTTTAGTTGTAGCTCATTATTAGATGATTCTATTGTATACATATAAATTATCAAAATATTTATTGAATTAATGGAAGGGTGAGATTTTTCCAAGTTTATAAAAAACTCCAAATTTACCGTAATTTGTGCAAATAATTACTCAAATGCTTAGTCATCATGTTAGAAAGAATGTGAGAAATTAGAAAGTGAGTTTGACAATGTTAACATTAATTTTTTACACATAAGCATGAAAGAGCCATAATTTAATGCATTGGAGTATAAATTATGCACACACTTTCTATCAAGATGAGGTGGATAACTTTGTATTCTTTCAAAAAAATGCATTAGAGATGCTCTTAGATACATATCCTGATACATTTTCAAAATGTTGAAATTCATTTACTTTTAAATTTTGTAAGAACAATTTGCAGTTTTCATAGAATTGTTAATTTTTTCTTTTTCTATTTCTTAACTAAACTTACTTATATTTTTGTTTATTAAAGTCAAATAAATTAATATCATATTAAAGTTGGTTCATATTTAATTTATTAAATTAGTGATGAAACGTTTTAAATTTGGTTCATAACTAATTTATTAAATTAGTGGTGAACCCTTTTTTTTTAGAAAAATAAAATAAAAACTTGTCTCTTCCAATTAGTATGAATAGAGTCGTGTATATAACATAAACATTTTTGGTAGTAAATCAAGTACATTTACCTCTTTAAACTAACCTTAAATGACTAGTGTGTAGCATGTGCAACGCACATGTAAACAATATTAAAATATTGATGAAGGTAAATAATATAAAAAAAACTAATAATTATAATTAGAGATATAGATAAGTAATACTACCTCCTGTTCATTATAAATGTCGTTTTGACTTATGTGATTCATCCATTTTATTATGTATCTAAACATTAATATGTCTAGATACATAATAAAATGGATGAATCAAAAAAGTCAAAACGATATTTATAATGATTAGGAGGGAGTATTAAGAAATTGATGATGTGGAGTTAACATGCAATATAATTTACGGATATTAGTTTATTGTAAATAATATAAAATTATTGTGTATAAAAAGAACATAAAAACTGTATGTTAAAATATTAAGAACACCTAAAATATTATATAACTATGTAAAAGTTTCTAAAATTCTTTATATTATTATTGAAAGATGTGTCTATAATTTTTCTAAAGTATCTTGTAAGGAAACATATCTAAAAACATTTAAATTCACATTTGTATGAAAGATGCAAAGTCAACTAATTTTTTTCTAAACTTAAATAAAACATGTCTACAAATATTTAAATTTAACATCTTTATATGTATATGTATATATAGATAGCCTGTGTAAAAAAATTGCCTATAATTATGACGTCTATATATGTGTATGAAAATTTGAGTACACTATATTTCAATTTTTTTTTTTTAAGTTGTTACCGTAAAAAAGAAACTTGTACATTTAACAATTCCACGCTTTATGCATGAGCTTGATTTATCAATTTTAAAAATACAAATCGATATTAATGCAAACCAAAAATATATATCATATAAATTGAGATTTTATATCTAACTGAGATTAAAGACCGCAAAAATAGATTGTATGTAATATTGTGTTTTTCTATTAACATTTAGAGTATATATTTGATTTTTTTTTTGGAATTTTTTTTCTAAATATGACAAATCTTATTCTCTTCACGTGTACATATATGAATTGAGATCAAATGAGAATGAAAGATAGTGAAAGAAATGTGAATAGAAAAACACAATCTTAGTAAATAACATTTTTTTAAAAAAAAAATAGGCGGACACAAAATAAATAAATAAATAAATAAAAATCGAGTCAATAATTGGTTACCCTCTCCCCCAATTCGTAAACCCTAGATCTTCGGCAAATTGATCGGCGCTCGCCTCTTCACCGGCAGAGGTCTTCTTCCCCGGCGAGTTCGGAGCTCGGGGACATCAAGGCTGAAGATGAGTGACTGGGCGGGCATGTGTGGCTTCCTCCAACTGTCGACTGGTTTCATCGGCCATGGCGGGGTGGAGCTGCGATGTATGTCTGGTCGAGATTCTCTCGGTGGTGAGTGTCGGCGGTCTCTTTTGGCTGTCAGCTCTCATATCGGGGGCCCTGGAATTCTCCCGGTTTCAGTCCGTCTTCTGGTGCTGAAGCGGCTAGAACCCCCGGCGAGTGCAGCGGCTGATCCTCTCGGCGTGGCTGCGGTCGCGGGATACGCGGTGGTGGTCATTCGGGAAGCCGTCGAGCCGATTGGTCCAGATCTAGTTAGCCGTTAGGGAGTTTCTAGATCTTGTATGTGGGCCGTGGGCTAGATTTTCTCGGTTGATTATCTCTCGTTCGGAGCTTGTTTGGGGCGTCTGGAAGTGGCTCGACAGTTGGTGAAGAGGGCTTTTTTTATTTAATTTTTATATCTATTAGGTTCTTCTTGTGTTTTCTTAGTGTTTTGTATTGGTAGGATCGTGTTTTTGGTTTGGGCCGTTTGCCTCGGTACTGATTACCCCGTGAGGGTCGTTTCTATTCTCATGTTGGGAGCGTTCGTAGTTTGTGTTGTGTCGTGATACCCGTATGGGAGTTATCTAGGCCGCTTTATAGCGTGTTCTTTCTCTTTTCATTTTCGGCTGTTGGCCTCATTTGTATTTGGCTATATCTTTCTCTTGAGTAGTTATATATTATCTCTTTCGTTTCGAAAAAAAAAAAAAAATAATTTTTTTCAAAACTTCATAAGTGTACATTTAGTTTTGTTATTTCTTCTCTTAGTCAAAATTTCTTTCTTAATTTGGGTAAATAACAATCTTACCATCTTATAATTTTCTCTCATATTTTTCTCACAAATTACGATTTACAAATCACTTTCTGTATTGTCTATTTCTCTTTTTTTTTCATTAATTAGATTTTTTTAACTCAACACCACCGCGTAGTATTTTTTTTGAATGTGATAATGACATCATTCCACATGACCATTTCCCCATAAGCATGTCTCATGTCTGCCCAAACAATAATTAAAAAGTAAATAAAAAAATTGGAAGACAGTTTAAAAGGAGGCCAAGGAAGAAAAAAAAAAAAAAAAGAACCGCCACTATTTACGCTGCCGGCGAAAACTTCTGATCGAGAGGAGCGATTTTGAGGTGTTGAAGTGATGGCAAGGAGACCGGACGAGGAGTACGATTACCTCTTCAAGGTCGTCTTAATCGGCGACTCCGGCGTCGGCAAGTCCAATTTGCTCTCCAGATTTACTCGAAACGAGTTCTGCTTGGAGTCCAAATCCACCATCGGCGTTGAATTCGCCACCCGTACTCTTCAGGTCCAACCATTTCTTTCTCCATTTTTTTCCCCTATTTTTAGCATTTCTCTAATTAGGAATCGTGTTTTTCTATCGATTGATTGATGAAAAGGGAAATGGCGACTTAAATTGGGTTTCATCGAATCATTTGTTTTTGTGGATTGATACTTGTTGATATCTGGCTTTCGATTGCTATTTTGATTAGTTTAGGGCGATCTTTTTTATGGAATTGTGGAACTTTTTGTGTGGAGAGGTTTTGAAATCCTAGATCTGTTTGTTTGATGGGGTGTGGTTACCTTTTGAGGTGGTGATCTGTTGATTTGTGTGTTTTCGGAACCCCTTTGAGCACTTGTTCACGAGAACGAATTGGAATACATGAATTTGATGATGCCTCTGTTTTTTTCCATATGCTACACAGAATGCTTGCTAAAGTGGTGTTTTTCGTTTTTCCGGGATCTGACGATCCAGTGCATATCTCGTTTGCTTCGTTTCGACTTGGATCAGTTTACAGTGATTGGTTTAGGGTGATGAGGATAATAGAGGGAAACCGGTGCCTTACACATTAGAAACAAGAAGCTTATGGGAAAGTTAAATGCTAAAACATAGTGATACTTGATATCTGATGTTGGTTGCAATTTAACGAAAAAAGGGGCGATGTTTGTTTGTTTCTTTTTTTTTTTTAATGGATTCTGGAACTTTTTTGTGACGAGGTTTTGAAATTTTTGATTTGTTGTTTGATGGGGTGGGATTACCTTTTGAGGTGGTGATTTCACGATCTGTGCATTTTGGACCACCTTCGAACACTTGTTCTGTAGAACGAATTGAAATACATGAAATTTATGTTTCATTCGCCTCGTTTCAAAGGGGACCAGTTTATAATGATTAGCTTTGGGTGATGAGGAGAACATAGGGAACCAGTCCTTACACATTAGCAACAAGAAGATTATGGGAAAATAATAACTAAAAAACAATGAAGCCGAAACCGATAATAGTTTAAACTTTGCTTTGATTGAGTGGAAACTGGAAAAGAATTGGAAAAATGCTTTGTTGGATTCTCATGTCGATTTGTATTTTTCTCATATGGGCATATTGGGATGTCAGCAGTTTTTAAGAACTCAAATCCAAAACTCATTTTTCTTATGGTTTAACAACACACTCTGATAGATTTAAGTGTTCAAAACAATACCATTGTGTGTGTGTGTGCGCGTCTTTTTCAATTTTGCTCTTTATTTTTTGTCATTGGTTATAACTTTCTTTCGGTGGTTGTATATTTTACATGACGGCCTTTGGCTTAAAAAAACTGGCAGGCTTGACCTAGTAATTTATCTCTGCAATTGCAAATTAGTTGACTGGCTTCTCATTTTAAGTTCATTTTCTTTTTAATAGAAAAAAGTTTGCTAAATTTTTGTTACACAGGTCGAGGGTCGAACTATAAAAGCTCAAATATGGGACACTGCAGGTCAAGAGAGATACAGGGCCATAACAAGCGCATATTACCGTGGTGCCCTTGGAGCCCTTCTCGTGTATGATGTAACAAAGCCGACGACTTTTGAGAATGTGAACCGCTGGCTGAAAGAACTTAGGGACCATGCCGACTCCAACATTGTTATCATGCTCATAGGAAACAAAACTGACCTCAAACACCTCAGGGCCGTGGCCACAGAGGACGCTCAGGGTTTTGCCGAGAGGGAAGAGCTTTCATTTATCGAGACATCTGCTCTGGAGGCCACTAATGTGGAAAAAGCTTTTCAGAACATTCTTGCCGAGATTTACAGGATTATTAGTAAGAAATCGCTCGCATCCAACGAGACTGCTCAGACTAACATTAAAGAAGGACAAACTCTTGTTGTGGGCCCAGATAACAGTGGGAAGAAGGCATGCTGCTCGACATAAAATGGCCGAAAAAAAATGTTCAACTCAAGTACCTGTTTTACTATTTTGTTTCTCATATTTTTCTGTTTTGGGAAATCTTGTTTAGACAAAGTTATTGATTCATACTCTGGCTTTCGGAGATCGATGTTGGTTGTGTGCATTTTGAACACAAGGCGGATGAAGAGATGATAATTATTTTGTGGCTTTTAGTGTATTTTTGCATGTTGAACAAAAGGTAAATGAGTGGGAGTTTATGTTATTTTTGTTGGTATATGAACTAAGTAATTTTTCAAATTCCTGCTTCAAAGGTTTATCTATATTTCAAGATCTAGAGAATAATAATGAAAATTGGTGATAACAAAAATTAAATGCTACTATGATGTAACTAACTGGATACTACTGATAATAACAGTGAGTAGGTTATTTAACACAACTCTTGACTATGATGTTACTAATTGGATACTAGATACTAGTGATAATAACACAGAGTAAGGACGCTCGGGAAGCTTGTGTCGGCCTGGGAAGCCTGCGTCGGCCCGTGACGCACGCCGCAAGCTGTGGCGCGGCGCGAGTGATTAACATTGATTGAAAATGTATTTTATTTGGAATACCATACAAAGATAGCTAAAGCATCTACTGGAATTCCCAGTCAAAATAATATATTTCATTTGGAATTCACACACATTGGCATTCACAAAAATCATAAGAGAGTCACCAAATACTAAATCATATTAAACTCCAGTTGTAGATGCATGTAGTATGAGCAAATAATATGTGTGAGTGTGGCCTTAAAGAGGATATCATCAAACCATAAAGAGTATAGTTTAAGTATGCATAAAAACAATCTCTGCAGTAGTTCAGGGACATTTATGTAAATAGACATATGTTATCTTTATACAGAACTTCTACACACAAAGTAAAACAAAGCACAACTAACCACAGCAGTTACCATTCTGCTCAATTGGCTGACCCGTAATCTGGACTCGACCAGTTGTCTTGCTTGCAGTTGGCTGGTTTCCCATCCTGCATACAAGAAAGAACTTAGGTATATGTCGACAAATGTAAGATTATTAGTCTTTTAAAGATCACAGCATAAACTTAACACTTTGGAACAAATACAAAGAAAAACATCTTGTTTCATGGGCCTGAATTCTGTTCAGATATTAATGAATACGATAACAAACGAAAATAAAACTAAATAAGTAGTGACCTAGACAAATAAGATCCTCTTGAAAGAGTAATATTGTGAAAGCAAATAAGCAAGTGATGCTTAAACAAGGACACATGGATATAATGCAAAGGACGAATGATAAAAACTGTCGTAAGGGATAATTTTAATTATACATGGATCCTATTATCATTCAAAATTAAGGTTATCATCTTAAGATCCTAGACACCTCTTTTTGAGGTTCGTATTTGCTTAAAAATATCCCCTTTGCTTGGGCATTCTGTAGAACACACTGTAGCAATTTAAAAGATGTCTTTTTTTTTTTTTTTTTTTT
>CACSLK010027840.1:3192004-3206910 GCA_902706635.1 Striga hermonthica | reverse complement strand
AGATAAGAAAATTACATTTTACATTTTCCAGATTTTTTCTCCATCTTCAAAGCCAAGCTAACAATGAACATGAACTAAATGTTACTTACTCGTCTGCTGCAGAAAACGGCAAATATTTTTACTCGCTCGATACCCAGTAAAAATATACAATCCAGAGGTAAAAGAGGACATGCACATTTTGAAGCAGCTCGAAGTTTGAACCTTCTATAATCAGCGGCCATTTACGTATCCTAAGAGTGAATCAGTATGTGCATTATCGAGCTGGCATAGCCTGCTCTTACTCTTGTCACGAGCTTTTCTAACAGCTATCTGAATCTGTTTTTCGTGCTCTTTAAGCATCTCCTCCACACTTCCACCAGGAGGCAGCAATGGACCAGAATAGTGCATTCTTGTCTTCTTGAAAGCATAACCCTGCAAAAGTTTAAGGAAAAAATAGATAAAGACAAAAGTCAGCTTCCTTGATAAGGATCTTCTTTCCAAATTATAGATATCACCGTAAGAAAATATGATTCTACTTTACGAAGTGCGGCCACAAACAAACTTCCAGGTGATATTTGTGTATTTGATAGACAGACAACTAGATTCTTTCTCATAACTAAACTAAACCCGAGGGATAGTAAGAGAGAGAGAGAGAGAGAGAGAGAGAGAGAGAGAGAGAGAGAGAGAGAGAGAGAGAGAGAGAGAGAGAGAGAGAGCAAGAATTCATTACCATATTAGCCTCCTTCAGATTAGGTGCCTGCCCATTGATCTTGTATGTGGACTCGGCTTTTCCCAGCAGATTATTGGACTGCTCGGCATCTTCCATCCATTCATATGGATTCCGCCAGTTTGCGTGAACACTCGAATCTCGGCTGAAATCAAGCTGTGAGCTGCCCCGGGCCGCAACCGAGTTGGAGAACCGAGCCAGTCGGGCAGCGGTCCCCTGTGGCTTGAAAGACCTCTGAGTCTTTAGGTCTCGATATCCCGAGGAGTCAATCACCTCATGGGAAGCATCCAGTGGATTTTCAGATGGGCCGTTGTTACGAAGAGATCCTCTCGACATCTCGCTGTTGCTCTTTGGATTCGGTTGCCCTTTCCTCTTCTGAAATATGAGATGGGAGGATTATAAGTCCTCTCATGTTTTTGGTTTTTATTTAGAGGGATGTCTAATAAGATCCTAAAATAAAATGCTAAGCATGATGGGCAATTTCGGTAATTTACTGAGAATAATATATACCTGTACTGAAGCTGGCAGCTCAGCATTAGCATCAGGTGCTGGGATTGCTTTCGAGACTTTTCTGGATGACTCGACTCGGCCTCCCTTTCCACTAGCCGCTCTCTGTCTGGAGTTATGCGGCATCATGGTTGAAGTGAGAACATAGTCAACAAACAAACAAGACATATAACTTATGAACTAAGAAGTATACATGCATAAAGTCAATACAGATGGTATGCATACCTTCTTGCCTCCTCATCTCGTGCTTTGACGTCATATTCTTTGCAAGGTGGGTAATTCGGTAGAGATGACGGGTCGCAAGGTAGAGGTTTTGTCGTGAAGAACTGAAAAGAGGTGACTCGTGAATAAACAACTCACGAAAATATAGCTATATTTTATGCTTTGACCAACAAAAGAAGGAAATGTAACTAAATGAAAAAATAAAACAGGACAAACTAAGACCACATAATAACACAACAGCATTTGAGACAAGACATGATCAATTGGGGCAGACAGCTTAACCCCTCTTCGTAATATTTTCGTGCAGTTTGCATCATGGAAACCTACTACGACATTTTGACACATTGACTACTCAAAAAAGAAGAGAAAATATACAAGGTACATTGCCACCTTATTCACGTAAGTCCAATTATCGAAATCGAAATTTCAAGGGACCACTCTTGGGAAAGTCAAAGTTGCTACAGGAAGAAAATGAAAAGAGGGAAAAAAATGTGTTACCTCACTGTGAAGTGCAGAAGTTGTTGACCCTCTAAGCTCCGGTTCAAAAGCAAGAAGAGATTCTAGAAGCGATAAAGCCAAAGGAGGGAAATCCTTAAATGTCTCAGCCACACATCTCTTGTACGGTTGCTGAGGCTTAAAGATTGTAGCATGCAGTAACTTTGATTTCTTCCAGTATTCTTCCGAGGGTGAACCACAAAGTTTAAAGATTTTGTGAAGCTGTTCAACCTGCATACATAGTCAATCAGATTTTTTTTTCCCCCGAAAAAAAGGCCAATGTTGGAGTTTCGGAGAAAAAACCATAGAAACATCAAGAAAAAGAAACTTGCGGTAAAATTTACAGACAAGTTTCTGTAGATATGCACCAAATGAAACTTAAAGACAAGTTCTTTAACACCACTGTGATGATCTGAGTAAACCGAACATGAAGTTGAATATAATGTGATCTAGCAACTAAAACAGTTAATATAGGTTATGTCAAAGAATATAGTGAGGCCATCCTTACAAGGCTGGGAAACATACAACCAAAATAACATCAAATTAACATATTTGCCAGAGCTATTCAAAGGTATTCCCGTGAGCCACACTTGAAATCACAATTCGGAGAAAGAGAACACTAAAGGGAAATTCTAAAGCATAAGCAAGCACAAACATTTTCACATCCCAAATGGAAAATAGCACCATCTTTAATTCACACAACAATTAAGCAATAAGATTCTGTCTCTGTCCACCGGATATTAGCATCATCCTATGTAGTCTATAGACAAGAAAACTCAAATTAAATGGACCTCAACAACTGAAAAAGCTATTAAATTTAGATTGTACCTCTGTTCTTCCGGGCATGATTGGTTTCCTCGCAAATAGTTCAGCAAGAATGCAACCCGAGCTCCATAAATCTACAGCTACGCCATAGTCCGTAGCACCAAGTAAAAGCTCGGGAGGCCGATACCACAATGTTACAACACGACTAGTTAGGGTCTGCTTTTGATTGGCCCGGAAAAAGGTGGCCAGCCCGAAATCACCAATCTTAAGATTTCCATGACCGTCAATCAGAAGATTTGAGCCCTTAATATCACGATGCAAGACTCCACGGTTATGACAGTGTTCAAGCCCACGAAGCAGCTGTTGCATGAAACACTTTATCTGCTTGCACATTACGTAAAATTGTCGTCAATAACGTGAATATAAAAGACACTACATCCATGAAGCAGACTATAGAGCTAATTGAATGCCCTACTTTACACAGTGTCCAGATTTAAGCCATCTTGATATGACCATCCTTTCCTAAATACTATAGTAACGAAACAAAAATAGAATGAAAATAATATACCAACAACACACCTGAGATTCAGTAAAGTGAACTAGTGGTGAAGCTGCAAGTCCCGCAAGATCGTGTTCCATGTATTCGAATACCAAGTATAGATTCCCTGAAACCCTAGAAGTGACAAGACCTTGAAGCTTCATGACATTAGGGTGATCGAGCCTGCGTAAGATAAGGATTTCCCTGGCCATGAAACGGACACTTTCTGGGTCCATATTCACAAACCGTACCTTCTTCAAAGCGACAGTTTTTCCAGTTTCGAGGTCATGAGCTCTATACACGCTGCTGTATGTACCCTGACCAATCTGGGAGATTTGCATTACAGTAGAAACAGTTCAAATTAGAAACAAGAAATGTCAACGTTTCAGATAAATTCCCTGAAATTGCTTCGGAGCTAATTTAATGCTTAGTTCATAGCATGCATTGCCAACAGGAAAGCAACTCATTTATCTGGTCAAAATAATAACATTGTACAACAAATATAACCAGTCTTTGAGGCATATGAAGGACCTGCATTAGCAGTAATAGCAGCAGCATATGGAGAACCTAAAACTAGAAAAAATGTCCAATTGAGAAACAAAGTAGCAACTGGTACTTTCACATCAATGTCGTATCTTCCCCAACCCAAAAAGGCCAAAGTCGGCAAAAATCAACACCCCAATCATTATTAGTTCCAATGTTCCACCATACTTCCTTTCGAATACAAAACTATGTGAATTCAGACAGACAAAAAAGTAACACCATTATATTCTAAGAGAACAAAAAACCCAAAATGTTCTCACCCAAAGAACACCAACCTATAGAACAAGAACGATCATACTCTTGGTAAATATATAGACAAAAAAGCTGATTATTACACCACACCTTATCCAATTTCTCGAAAGAATCCGCCTTCCGAGGTATCCATCCCTTAATGGCTTCCCCTGCCACCGAGGTCAACCAAGGCGGCCACCCCGCAACCACCTGTGACCCGTCAACCCCATTCCTCATGCTCAACACCCGACAAATCTGAGGCTTCCCTACATGGGTCCCGTTCTCGACCGTATGGGGCCCGATAACAGCCTTCTCGAAAACCATAGGCTTCTTATCACCTGTGGGCCTCACGCTTTTCTCCACATTTTCTGTCGATATAAGACTTGCGGTAGCTTCATTGCCTCCGTTATCAGCCTCGACAGCAACATCTTCCTTCCTCACCGACTTTTTCGAGGATTCCTTGGAGCCTTTCTCGTTCTTGACCTCGTTCTCATCCTTTGATACTTTGGAGCAAATGCAGCCCATGCCCAAGGAGAAGAGTTTCAGGCCCCTGTTTTTCTTAACAGGAAACCTGATGTTTCTAAAGCATAGGACCAGCTTGTTTTCCCCTAATATCCCCAGCATTTAGCTGAAGCATTTAACAGCATTCTCAGGGACGGTAAACAAATTTTGGGAGATCGTAAACAAAATTTTTTAACGCCTGTTCTTTCTATGCGTGACTCAGTCGCAACAACGTTGGATCCTAATTCACACAATGCCTGAGCCCAGAATTTTGTTGTCTGAATCAACTTTCTTAAATCGATCAGTATTTGCCACTACGATCGAGGGAAGCGAATATCGAAGCAAACTATATCACAAAATCAGATCTTTTCAAACCCCATTTTAAAAAAAAAACCAAGAAAATTATCGAATTCCGACAAGACAATCAATTCGACGGAGAAAAAAAAAAGAAAGAGAATGAAGAAACAAAAGGGGACTCTTCTCTGGTGGGCGCAAAACATACAATTAATCAAAAAGAAAAACAATGGCTGCTCCAAAATTCACTGCTATGGAGTGTCAAGAATCATTGATTTTGTTTCAATCAACGATAACCCAACAAATCTTTATTAAAATATTATTGTTATTATTGTTTTTTAAAAGGGAATTTTTGTTCAATGATGATACGGAAAACCCATATAGAAAAGAGAGAGGGAGATGAATTTTCGGATCTAAAAGGAGTGCCTAAGAACTCCAACGATGGAGGGGCAAAAGAAAAAAAAAAAAAGAGAGAGATTAACTATTTTATTTTATCTATTCAAAGAAAAAAACAAATGAAAAAGGGCATAAATAGGAGATATAAAACTAGTGAGACCGTCGAATGAGGAAGCGAAGAAAATGGCTTGATCAGTTATGAAAAATGTGATTGGTCTGCATAATTTTCATGAGACATTCATTCAGCAGACAGAAATGTTGAAGAAGATGAGACAGAAATGGGTTGCTCCGGAGAAGGAAGAGTGTGGGGCCCAATTATATTGACACGTGTTGTACGGGACAAACGGAGGAGTTAATTGAGCAAGTGCAAAATAATTATGACAAAGATAATTGAGCAAGTGCCATCTCGTTATGCAACAAACTATGCGACATATATGCAAAGTTAATTGAGGAAGTGCGTAAACATTATGCGATAAACTATGCGACAGACATACAGGCGAGGAATATGCAATTATTTGTGTGAATAGTTTGGTCAATCGCAAGTCTGTAGCATCTTAGTCGCAAATCATCTTCTTGCACATATTTTCATATTTTTACAGTTTGTAGTGTTTTTGCCGAGTACGATCGTAAGACCAACCTAGGGTCGTCTCTTAAAGGAAGACTGTTCGATATTGGATTCAAGTAATGATTGATTAACAAAAATTTAAAAATAAAGTCTTAAACACTCTACTCAGCAATCTGGTTGGTTGTTTAATGCTAAATTGAACTCAATTGACCATGGAGTATTTGGATCCAGTATGTGCATAGAGAAGCCAACTTTGCAGCTGACTATTTGGCGTCACTAGCGGCTTCGACCCCGCTAGGCTTCCAGAGAATCTCGTCACCCCCTCAAGGGTTGTCTGCTTGGATGGACCACGATCTCCGTGGGGTGACCCACCCCCGTCGAGTACTAGCATCATAGTTTCCAGGCCTCGGCCTCCATCTTTGTACCCAACAAAAAAAAAAAAATTGAACTTAATTGAAGCTAAGAATGAAAACAAGACTCGAACTTTAACGAATGAAAATCCTTAATTTGTAAGAAAAAAAAAATGAAAAAAGGACTAAAGAACCCTAAGAACTTAGGTAGAAAAAAGACACTCAAAAGTTTAGAGACATGTAATCAAACAATCGTCACTCACGATGAACTAATCAATCTGTCAACCAATTCCTGATAACATCCAATTTCCTTAATGCCCTTGAGTGGTACTACCAATGTTCTGAAAACCGGACCAGTCATCGAACCGGTGAAGCTACTGGTTTAATGGTTCACTGGTCGGACCAGCGGTCGAACCGTTTTAATTGATATATAATTTTTATTTATTTTATATGTATAATATATAATTATATATATTTTTATCATTAGAATTATAGCGTAAAATGACATTTCTCTCTATATAAAAATAATTGTATTTATTTTTTATCATTAGTTTAATATGTAAAATATATATTTTTATACATTTTCATTATTATCAAATTAAAAAACGTTAAAATATTATACTTATTATGTAAGGTTTGTATTTATTTTGTAAAATTGTAAATTTATAATAATAATAATAATAATAATAATAATAATAATAATAATAATATATCAAATTTTATTTTTATTTTTTTAATAAAAGAATTTTCATTTTAAACTTTGCATAAGGACATAAAATAAAAAATAAAATAAAAATGGGCCCAAGACTTTGCAGTTTGCAATTGCTCAAGTATATACCAAAAAGAAAAAGGCCCAAGGATTTGAAATTTAGTGGGCCTATTTGAATGGTCCAAGCCATAAAGCAAGCAAAACAATAAGAAACTAGGCAATAGGTATCCCACATCGGTAATCTAATGAGAAAAGAAAGAGTATATAATGAAAAAGTGAGCTAAACCTTGTTTGAATTGAAGGGCCGCTGGGCTGGTGTAGATGGCTACAGTTTTCCGGTTTGGCCGGTTTTTGAACGGACCAAGCGGTTTTTATTCGGTTTTGATATCCAACGGTTTAACTCCTCTGACCGGACCGTTGACATGTCCGGTTCCCTGTCAAACCGGTTCAACCGGTCTTCCGGTCTGGCTCCCAGAACACTGGGTACTACAAGATCCTAGATTTGATTAGAGTGTATTGACCTCATTTTAGCCTACGTCGCACGTTGCCAAGACTCTACGTCCCTATCTTGGAGTAACTCATCGTACGTCCATGGGTCAGTCTCATGTTCACCCGAGACTAATTCCGATGGCTTTCCCACGAGCATGTATCTTGCCGGATGCCTAAGAACTCTCCCACTATGACGAGGTACTACCTACATTTCCCACGAGCATGTATCTTGCCGGATGCCTAAGAACTCTCCCACTATGACGAGGTACTACCTACACGGGTGCATCGTCGATGACATGTGTTATAGTATTCTATGCTATATTATCTTGCACTATGGGTTCTAAAGTACCAGCCTCTCATCTCCTCTAAAAAAATTCTGCTAGTGGGCTTTATGTTTATAATATAGCCATCTTCCAAGAACCGAGCATTCGTGCTAATTATCACCCTCTGATCCCGCTATAGAATAAACCACTCTTCATTCCTATGGGGTATCCCAAAATAGTCGTACTTTCCAATGTCTTTCCTACTTATCAATGTCCTGCTTATGTGCCGGACTAACCCAAAAACTCATTTTTAATTGGCGCGTGTAGTACTTTATTATCCATTTTTAAGAATCAGTCGTGCGAATCTGATTCAAACAGTTTTCCTGAGAGATACGACCCAAGATCGGGACTCTTCTGTAATCGGCTAAAAACTACAAACATCCCACATATACAAAGTATTATATGCAACTTTTATATTTTATTGCATTAATATATACGATTGAATTTCAAACGAAAGGTCTTACCATGCTCATAATTTGCAAATTTTGGCAAAAGAGTACAAGATACAAACTATTGGCGGCATTTAAAAAAATATCTACTAAAAGGTTGGATGAGGCCACTGATCCATTTTACTATGTTGTCGTTGGAGGTCATATGATGCACGGCTCTTGAGGAAGTGTACGCTCAATATGTGTAAGGTGAATGGTCGTTGCACCAAAGATTTTTCAAGAACATTCTCTGAAACAATCACCCTAATGAGCAAGACTATCCTCGATACAAGCAACAATAATGGTGGAATAATAGAGAAAAATAGTGTTCCACTAGATAATAGATATGTTCTTCCACATTAAAGGAGATTACTGCTAAATACGCGTGCATATAAGTATGGAGTGGTGTGACATGTCGAGATCAATAAACTATGTGTTCACATACATGAACAAGGGAAATGATTGCATTACTTCCACCTTGTATGAGAGCAGTGGTGAAGATTCCTCTAGAAGACTAGTTGACGAAGTGAAGATGTATTGTCATTCTAGATATGTTTCGTCGTGTGAAGTTGTATGGATGAATTGAAGTTTGAGATTCAGCACAAGACCTGTCTGTGGAACTCTTAAGCTTTCATCTCGAGAATGAGTTGTGGTACTATGACGATGAAGATCCAATAGATGAGGTGGTTGAGAAAAATATAAATTGGGGGAGCATCTTTGGCTTTGATGGAAACGAACAAGAAATATCACACGACGAGAAAACTGAACTGCGTTGAGGCTCCAACTAAATTCACAGAGCACCTAGATCTTAACAGTTTAGAAGCCTAGGAAAAAACCTTACACATGGCTCCCACTAGAGAATCCATCGAGGAAAAACCTCCCATTTGGCTGCAAAGCTATTTTATTTGGTGGTAATTTTAGGCAGATATCCCTTATGATTGTCCTAATGCATTGTGAATGCAACAACTAATGCATCTAAGTTGTGGCGAGATTGTACCGTTCTAAGACTGACTAAGAATATGAGACTTTAAAGCCTTGGTGGGGGTGATGAGTATAATGAATAGCAACTCTTTACAGAGTGGCTTGCAAGCATAGGGGACAATACAATTGGAGGTTCGAACAACGGAAGTGCAACCATCATATTTTGAATGACATTATTCTAAAATCAAATGGGGATTTTATTGCAACTATTATCGAGAACTTACTCAATGTTCAGGCGTGCAACCGGAGATCTTAGCTATTTCAAGGACAAAGCTATACTTGCTCTAACAGTTAAGATCATTGAGTCGGTTAATGAGTACATAATCTCTTCAAAGGCATCCATGGGAAAAACTGATATAAGTTTCGATGTCGCATGAAAGTCAGATGTTGACATCGACTCTCTTTAAGATCCTCATACTCTTGAATTTTTTAATGAAATTACATGCTCTGGGTCACCAAATCATAAATTGAACTTAAAGTAGGAAAGCGATGATATGAAATGATAGTTAGTTAAAATTATGCGAGTGAATGAATAATAAATTAAAGTTGATGTAATGTGTAAGAATGATTGGTTAGTATTATTTAATTTTATTATCTAATGTTAAATTAGATTTTGAGTATCAATTGAGAATGAATTGAGTTTTTTTTATATACACTCCGAACCTTACAATTTCGACACCAGTTTTTAGCACTGTTATCGGATAACCTTCGTAAATGAAGTGTTATATACTAAGGTTGGTATCAGTTCGGTGCCAAAACGATTCCGAACCAATTTGGTAACTACAAATATAAAACCATTACAAAACCGATAAGGCCAAACCGATTCCGAACCGATTTGGTAACTACAAATATGAAACCGTTACCGAACCGTTTTAATCGATAATCGAACTTTTGGTTACTGATAACTCGGTTCTATAGAGGTTTCTTACCGAAAAAACTGAAATTTACCAATAATGGGGTGAGAGGGTTGATTCTTTTTATTTTTTATTTTTTATTTTTTTGTTTATGGGAGAAATCTCGTGCTCAGACCAACAGAGCATCCAATATCCAGAATGTTTGCAACTATTGAATTTCCTAAATATTGCTTATGATGGTTTTCAAGTCCTGAATATTGTTTAGTAATTAAATCCAAAAGCTGCTTGCTCTGCTATGCATTCCCAAGCTATATAACATAAATTAGTACAACGCCCGTGTATTACACGGGTGCTTGCTAATTTTTTTCTTAAAATCTAAAATAATAAGAAAAATTAATCGAAAATTAAATACCTTTTATAAAAATATATATATATTATTATATATTTAGTATGACATTTTTTGTTTGTGCGACTTACCTGTGTTGTATTATAATAACTTTTTTAACTTATAAATATAACTACTTTAAGCATAAATATATCAATTGAAAAATAATTTTATTTTTTTATGAATTTTAATAAATATTATTATTTTTATTATTATAAAGATAAATATAATTTATTTATTTCATATATACAATATGGATGTCAAATCGAAGATCATCAAAAGATGATTAATTTGATATATTATATATGTAAAACCGATAAGAAATAAAAGTTATCAACTTTTTAAAATAAATTTACAATTCTGTAACTAATTGAAAGAAACAAATCAAAAGTCAGGGATATATTAGTCACTTAGTGGCTCACTATGTATAATTATAAAAAATTAAAGGGTTATATTAGTACAAGTGATATTAAAACACCTAAGTTAGCTAAATATTATTTATAGAATGTCCGAACCTAGATTATTAATTATTAATATATTAATATTATTTGTTCAAACCTAATTACGAAGCATGAATCTTCGCCAAGTAGGATTCTGAAGCACCAGAAGCAGCCACGTAGGCTCAGCGCATTCGAGAATTATATATAGGGGTGATTATTACTTATTAGTTATTAATATTAAGTTATTAATTATTAGTATTATGTTATAAACAGTTAACATTAAGATTTTTTTTAAAAAAAAATTCCTTATCGGTTCGGTTCGGTAAAACCGAACCTTTATGGTTTCAGAACCGATAATCGGTTACCGTTTTAAATGAGTCGGTACGGTTTGGTTTTTTTGTCGACAGTTCGATTCGGTTCTATTCAATTTTCGGTTTTCAGTCCAAAAATGTCAGCTTTATATTATATACCTTTGTAGATAATTCTCCTGTTTGAAAGTGGAAATCAACACATTCTGGGGAGGCAAATGATGAACATAAAGTGGAGGGACCAATGGAGGTGGAGCAGAATGAGAAGGAAGCAGATATGGGGTATGGAGGAGACAAAGAGAAGGAAGGCAGTCAAGAAATAGCCCAGACGCAGAGAAAGGTTAAGGGATGGAAGAGAATAACCAGTGGGGGGCGAAATCTGAAGCTGTCTAGTACCAGTCAAGCAGAGGGATTACAAACTCACAGTAAAAGAGGAAGGACAGAGGACCAGTTGACAATGGCACAAAGTGATGTTGAAGCAGAAGGAACAGAAAATCAGGGGAAAAAAATGAAATTCTCAGACGAGAAGGTGGTGGTGGCCAGCCATAATTGGCCACAGAGTGAACAATGAATGCTCTGGTGTGGAACTGTAGAGGTTTGGGTGGACCCTCTACAGTTCCCCAGATCAAGGAGTCCATAAGGGCCCATCACCCTCATTTTGTGTTTATATCTGAAACAAAAAACCAAAAAAATTTCGTCAAAACAGTGTGTAGAAAGATGGGGTACAAAGATAGGAATTTCATAGAGGATCCAGTCGGTATGAGTGGAGGTTTACTTCTCCTCTGGGATGTAGGAGTGGAGATTATTCAGATCAGAAGTCACTCATTTTGTATGGAAGTCCAGTTTTCCTTGTTCCCAGAAGATTTACCACAGTGGGTTGTTTTTGTGTACATGAATTCGGATAGAAGAATTAGGGAAAATCAATGGGCCAACCTGATGGAGATGAGGGGTCAGTGGGGTGCTAAATGGTGTGTGATTGGAGATTGGAATGAAATAAGCAACATTGAAGACAAGAGGGGAGGCAGAACAAGAACTACTGGTAGTCTTGTTGGGTTTCAAACTTTCATTGCAAATATGCATATGCATGAGATCAAGCTGAAAGGGTATCCATATACCTGGTGGAATAAGAGGGATGCAGAGGGTTTTGTGGAGGAGGCTATTGATAAGATGTTTGTATCACTGGGGTGGTTATCCTCATACCCTAATACTCAGGTAACTAATCATTTTAGAAGCTCTTCAGATCATGGGATGCTAGTGGTGGAATCTAATCCAGAGGGGAACATGAAGAGTAAAAGGAGATTTCATTTTGATAAAAGATGGCTTGAGCAGGAGGGAGTTGAGGAAGTGATAACTCAGGCATGGAATAGTGATCAGCAGGGAACACCACTTTTCAGGCTCAAAGAGAGATTGAGGAAAACAAGGGAGGCATTATTACTGTGGAGTAAACATTTCAAAGCTCAAAGGGATAGTAAAGTGCAGAGACTTACTTTAAAGCTTGAAGAGATGAGGAGAGAAGCTGGAGATAAAAATTGGGAGGAATGGGACCAGATCAAACAGGAGCTTGACCAAACTTATCAATCTGAAGAGTTATTTTGGGAACAAAAAGCCAGAGTTCAGTGGCTAAGGGAAGGAGAGCAAAATACAAAGTTTTTTCATGCTTTTTTGCTTCAGAGAAGAAAACAGAATGCTATTGAGAGACTGGTGACAGAGCAGAACCAGTTATGTGAGACAAAAGAACAAGTGGAGGAACATGTTTCTGATTTTTATGCTAAACTTTTCACCACTGAAGGATCCACAGATGGCCAGGAGCTACTGCAAAACATCATCCCCTCAATCACTGAGCAAATGAATGAAGAGTTGACAGAGGATGTGAAGGAAGAGGATATAAAAGAGGCTCTTTTCAGCCTTAATCCAAGGAAAGCTCCTGGTGCTGATGGCATGCCAGCTCTATTTTTTCAGCATTTTTGGCCTTTAATTAAAGCCGATTTGTGTGCTGCCGTGGAGAGTTTCTTCCACTCTGGGAGGATGTTAAGATACTGGAACCACACTTTGCTAGCTCTCATTCCTAAGTGCAAAAACCCTACCAACTTGAGTCAATTTAGGCCAATAAGCTTGTGCGCAGTGGTGTATAAAGTGATCTCCAAGATACTGGCTCGAAGATTGAAAAATTGCCTTCACTGTTGCATTGGTCATACTCAGGCTGCATTCATTCCAGGGAGATTATTGAGTGATAATGTAGTGATTGCTCAAGAAGTATTTCACTTTCTGAACAGGCACAGAACAGGCAAACATAAGTTTATGGCAGTCAAACTCGATATGCTTAAAGCTTACGATCGCATTGAGTGGAAATGTTTAAGTCAGACTATGCTGAAGATGGGGATTGCTCTGAAATTTGTTAAGTGGATTATGGCTTGTGTGTCTACCACTTCTTTCTCTGTTCTGCTCAATGGGGAGGAATGTGGTTATTTTAATGCAACTAGGGGATTGCGGCAGGGAGATCCCCTATCTTCATATTTGCTCATAATTGTGTCTGAACTGCTATCCTCTTTAATCTGTAATCAAGTGGAGAGAGGCCAACTCAGAGGGATGACATTAGCTAAGAATGGACCAGTGCTCTCTCATCTGTTGTTCGCAGATGATACCTTGATGTTTTGTAAAGCAGACAGACATAATGCCAGGGTTCTGCTTGATATTCTCACAAAGTATAAGAATTTTTCAGGGCAGAAAGTCAATTTAGCCAAGTCCTCTATATTCTTCAGTAGGAATACTGAACTAGAGCAGCAAAGAATGATTTGTGAGATTTTGAATGGGATTCAGCTGCAAAGATCTACGAGGTATTTGGGACTCCCACTGGGCATAGGGAAATCAAAAAAAGAGGTCTTTAGTTATGTGGTGGAAAAAGTGAGGAAGAGGATTGGTAATTGGAAAAATATTTATTTGTCACCAGCTGGGAAGTAGACATTAGTTACTGCTGTTCTTAATGCATTACCTATATTTGTAATGACTTGTTTCAAATTGCCAAAGGGTATATGCAAAGAAATAGTTAGTTTGTTTGCAAAATTCTGGTGGAGCGAAGGGGAGGGAGGAGCAAACAACATTCATTGGAAAAGCTGGCAGGTGTTGTCAGTGCCAAAGGATAAAGGTGGATTGGGTTTTAAGGATATTGAGCTGTTCAATGAAGCAATGTTAGTTAAACAGCTGTGGCGAGTTCTTACAAAACCGGAGTTACTTATGAGCAAGGTAATAAAAAGTAAATACTTCCCAGATTGCTCTGTCTTTGATGCAAAAATCTCTCAAAATATGTCCTGGCAATGGAGGTGCTGGCTGCAGGTGAGGGGTCTGCTACAACAAGGGTTAAGAGTAGAAGTGAGGAATGGGGCATCATTGAAGTTGCATGATCACAACTGGATTCCTGGGATTTTAAATAGAAAACCTCAGTTGAAACATAATGTTGATGCCAGCCAGTGGAAGGTTAGGGACTTGATTGATGAGTCAGGGAAACATTGGAGAGCTCAAACAGTAAAGGAGATATTTTGTGAAGAGGATAGCACTGCAATACTGGAAATTCAGCATTTAAATATGGATGAAGAGGATAAGTGGAAATGGTGTATGAGCTCTAATGGGAAGTTTTCAGTTGCTGCAACTTATTCCTTGCTAATGAGCAAGAAATTACATAAGCTGGACTTTGCAGAGGGGAGTAATTCAGCAGAGAGAGCTAAGAAAGTCAAAAGCAGAAGCTGGAAAATGCGAGTTCAAGGCAAACTTAAACATTTTGTTTGGAAGTGCTTCAATGGCATATTACCAGTCAATGTGGCAGTCATGAAAAGAGGGATGCAGTTAGACGTGGTATGTCATAGCTGTGGTGAAGAAGAGGAG
>CACSLK010027840.1:3163487-3177341 GCA_902706635.1 Striga hermonthica | reverse complement strand
ATTAGTAGACAGAATATGTAAAGAATGCCTTGACATGTGAAAAAAATATAACAAATACTAATGTAAAACACTTCTGTAGAAAATAGGTGCTTCTTTGGTGCTACCTATGTGGGTTGTATCTCACAGGATTTTGGCTACATACTCCAATAGTCCGTGATCGCGTCGTCACATGACACGAAAAAATCTATATGCATACAAATTTATGGAAGTCTTTTTAAATGTAAATTTACTTTTAACCAACTTTTATTATATATTATATTATATTATTTATTTCATTTTTGTTCTTTCCAACAAATTATAATTTTAGTATTTTACTAATGTCAAATTATACCACAATTAACATTAGCCATTGGAGACACGGTTTCTTAAGGCTTGATTGTTTATGAAATAATTTATTCAAAATGAGTTATTTTGGTTAACCATAGTTGATTTGAAAATGGTGCTATGGTTAGTTGTTAGTGAAATTTTAAGAATGTATTAAAATAATATTTAAAATAAAATGATTAAAATTGATTTGATGTAAAAGTAAGAGATAAATTATTGAAAATGATTGGAAATGATAGGTAGTTAAAATTATGTGAGTGGATGAATAGTGAATTAAAGTTGATGTGATGTGTAAGAATGATTGGTTTGTATTATTTATTTGTATGAATAATATTAAAGATAGTGGAATTGAGTTAAAGTTGAGTTAAATTTTGAGTTGAAATAAAAGTGTGTAAATTAACTCATAAACAATCAAGCCCTTAATTTTCTTTCTTAATGTCATACAATGTAATCAACAATATGTCACTGGAGATGCTCTCAAACAATCACTCCCCACATACGACTGCATGTCAAATGCGTGGAAAATACAACGTGGTTAGCGATAGCAAACCCACAAGTATGAGTTAGATTACGTTGAAAAACCCACTGTAGCCACAACTCACGAGTTGCATTTAAAAAGAAAAAAGAAATAAAAATCCCTTTGTAGTGTAATCTAGAGTCATAAACTGAAAATCAATTAAAAGATTAACAGAAGACTCTGATAAATATCCACAAATCCTAAGGTAAGGTTGATGTCACCCTTAACGGTAGCATAAGCCATACCCAAATTCAAATATGGTAGACCTTGTGCAAAGGGTGCACTTGACATGACAAAAGATGTGACGTAGAAATAGCTGGTTGTAAAAGCTTCTAACTTCTCCACAACTTACTACAGAAGTACTTAAATATATTAATATTTGTACAATAAAAATTAAAATAATACATATTTTTATTGTGAACTTATGTATGATGAATATGCAACAATAATAAATAACTAACAAAGTGATAATTAATTCAAATGGTGCCTGTATTTTTACACTAAATTTGCAAAACAAGATATTTTTTAATATTTTTAAAACTATATATGTATAAAACTGATATATTTACAACTCCATATATTTGATTCATTTTTTTAACAAAACAAAATATATTGTATTGTGATTATATTTATATTTATAGAGTAAGTATTTTATTTTTTCAAGTATTTAAAATTCATATAATTAATAATTTTGAATTTACGTAAAAATGTATATTTTCTAACTTTATGAAATACAAAATTATTTTATTATATTTAATTATGATGTTCTTTTATATTTACTATTTTAAATAACATAATAATATTTATTTTTTATATAATCTTATTATTATTAGTATTATTATTATTATTTTTGGCTGAAACGTTAGATGAACTATATAAACTAAAAGTACAGATGTGCGAATAAGAAATACAACGCTCCCAACGAGAGAATAAAATGGGAGGACAGGTCTGACGACCGCCTAGAATCCCGACTCTAGCAACGCTAGAAACAAAAACAAGACTCACGAGACAATTACCACAACGAAACAACTAACACAACAAAACACAAGATAGGATAACAGAGACATGAGCTGCTCCTCACAGGAGAATAAAGGTTGCTCCTGCTCTTGTTTACAGAGGCCAAGGGCCCAAACAAAAACACAACAATACTCAAACATAAAACACACAACTAACAAACAAACAAGAACACAAAATAATTTATATTGCTATAAGATATTTTTAAATTGAGTTGATAATAAAGATAATATTATTTATAAATATATATAAAATTATTTTTTATTTTATATATGTAATATGGATGTCAAATAAAAAATTGAAAATATGATTATTTTGGTAGATTATATATAAAAAATAAAATAAAAATAAGAAATTTATAAATTTTTAAAAATAAAATGAATACATATTTCTAATATTTAATATATGAATTAAATAAAAAAATAAAGAGTAGTATATGATAATTTAAAGAAAAAAAAAATTAAAATAGTTTATCGTCATTCCAAACATACAATCCTGCTCACCTACCCATGGTAGGCACATGTTTAATATGTCCACGGTAGGTAGGGAAGCATTATCCTCCAAACATAATATTCAAAACCTCAACATGTGTCAATACAAAACACAAATTTATGTTAAATAAGTTTACGAATCACATTAGTCTGCCACTTAGACGTAGTGCATTGGAAAAATTATATATGTGTCATTTCTACCATCTATACGTCGTCGTAAGCATTACCCCCAACCGGCACTGTGTAATTTAAAGAGGAGCGCACAAAAACCTCTTTTCCCTTTTTCTGCGCCTCCATAATTTGAGCTGCCGGGCAGAAGCTAGAAGCTCTATCTTTTCCTCCGCCGCCCGCCGCCGTCATCGAGACAGGTAAACTTTACCTATCATGAAAGGTTGCTTATTTCTGTTTGTAAAATTGTAGACCTGCTTAGTAACCGGCAGCCTTATTCTTCATGGAGAACACCTTTGTTTTCCCTCACACAAGTAGGAATGTACAATAGGGTATTTCAATCTGTTTGATGCATTATGTCACGCTTTATATACCGTCTATGTTTCATTAGTTTTCTTAGTGGCAGTTATGGGGTCAGTAAAGAGGAAATCATTGGAAAAGGGGACCGAGGATTGCGGGACTCCGCCAACAAAGCAACAGAAGGGGGATGAATCGATGGTGTTGGTGGACGAGCCAGTGGCCTGCCTTCACCACGTGTCGTATCCTGAAGGGTACGTGCACCGTGCCAGTTTGGCTAACCAGGAACACTCAACGCCGGCCAAGGAATTTCCATTTACTCTGGACCCTTTTCAGCTAGAAGCCATCAGGTGTCTTAACAGTGGCGAATCCGTCATGGTATTTCTCTATGGCTTTCTTGTATCACATGTAGAAAGGTGTAAGAGCCTTGTTTAGTGAGAAAAATAGAAGGAATGGAGTTTAAGTGGACTCACTAAGTAGATTACTTTTACGTTATACCTAAAATTGGAAGTTCTTCTCGTTACCTTTTCTTGTTTTAGTTTGCTTGTTTGCAGTCTACGTCCACGCAGGATAAAGTATGCGTGTGTGGTCTGTTGTTGATGGAACCAATTTAAAATGTGTTTCAGGTTTCTGCACATACGTCTGCTGGGAAAACAGTGGTGGCACTGTACGCCATAGCTATGTCATTGCGTAATAAGCAACGTGTGATTTACACTTCCCCCATCAAGGCACTTAGTAATCAGAAATACAGAGAGTTCAAAGAGGAGTTTTCAGATGTTGGGTTGATGACAGGTGATGTCACCATCGACCCGAATGCTTCTTGCTTGGTGGGTTTGATTTGCTTTTAGCATACACTTTTTTTCTCCAATGTGTTAATTTGGATTCTGTAAGCATCTAACTTGTGAAAATGTAATTTCAGGTGATGACCACAGAGATCTGGCGAAGCATGCAGTACAAAGGATCAGAAGTTATAAGGGAGGTAGCTTGGATTATTTTTGATGAAGTTCATTACATGAGAGACAGAGAGAGAGGTGTTGTGTGGGAAGAAAGTATTGTTATGGCCCCAAAGAACTCTCGATTTGTGTTTCTATCTGCTACAGTGCCTAATGCAAAGGAATTTGCTGATTGGGTAGCAAAGGTGCATCAGCAACCATGTCATATTGTCTATACAGATTATCGACCTACACCTCTTCAGCATTACATATTCCCTTCTGGAGGTGATGGTCTATATTTAGCAGTGGATGAGAATGGTAAGTTCCGGGAAGACAGTTTTCAGAAAGCATTAAATGCAATCAATCCAATGAGTGAAGACAAAAAGAAGGAGAACAGGAAATGGCAGAAAGGTGCAGTTTTGGGTAAATCGGGTGAAGATAGTGATATATTTAAAATGGTGAAAATGATCATTATGCGTCAGTACGATCCCGTAATATGTTTCAGCTTCAGCAAACGAGAATGTGAATTCCTCGCTATGCAGGTTTGAATTCTTCTACTTGATTGTAGTGCAGTACCTCTTCTTCACTGTCATTGATATGTTCTTAACATTGAATTCATACCTTTGTTTATGTTATCGGAACTAGCCTGAGCTTTAAAACGTGAGTAACTTAGCAACATCTTGCATCTTTTATTCTAGAATTCTGAGTAGTATGTTTAAGACCTCCACAATATGCTTTGCTCCTTGTAGCTTGTCTCTGGTTGGTGAAGCAAAAATTCTGAATAGTTAAGCTATTGCAATGAGGAGACACAGGAAAATTGTCAAATTCCTTTACCTCATTCATCCTTCCAATTTGTACTTATTTAGATAAATCTGCTGTATTATCTAAATTAGCGAGAAACTTACGACAAGAATACTATGTAATCCAAAGCGGTTAAACACTCGGATACATCCTATTTTGCAATGTACTTAACCGGAATCTTATTTCGGCTCTTCAACTCAGAGCTATATATCTTCAACAACATGAGCCTAAAGTAAATGATGTACTCTATAGAAAGAAATCAGTTGCTAACTTGGTTCGATTTAATCTGTGATTTATTAATTGTATATTATTTGTTGGCACATTATGGACATAATGATTATCATAATTGCTAAATTCGCTATTGTTTTTCCACCTATAGTTAGTGGCTTGACATTTTTCTCTCTGTAAGCAGATGTCGAAAATGGATCTAAATAGTGAGGACGAGAAAGTAAACATTGAAAATATCTTCTGGAGTGCTATGGACATGTTGTCAGATGATGATAAAAAGTTGCCTCAGGTTAGATTATTGTACGGTTTTAGGAGAATAAGATGTGTAATTACTGCTATTATGATTTCTTTATATTTTCGTACTTCATAGTTTCATTTGTTGACCCATTACAGGTCTCAAATATGCTGCCCTTGCTGAAAAGGGGAATAGGTGTGCATCACTCAGGTTTGCTTCCCATACTAAAGGAAGTCATTGAAATTTTGTTCCAAGAAGGATTCATCAAGGTTGGCAGGAGAATTTTTTGAGTCGTATGACTCGTATCTGTTGCTAAAATTATGTTCTTCACCTATTTGCTTTGCTTATACTGTGCAAGTACGTGTTGATAGTTCTTGATAGAACAGATTCTTTATTTAGCTCGCCCCTGAAAGGAAAAGATCCGTCATTAATTCAGTCCCTTCAGTTTCTGAATCAGTTTGCAGTTTGCATGCCGCATATTGGTCATTTGTTTGTCTGTGTTTGACTCATAACTCATAAGAAGCTCTTATTTGGAATTTTTTATTTTACAAGGCGAACATTGAATAGTTATGGCGAGAGTTGATGACAGCATATATTACGTGGAACATGTTGCATAGTATTTGTTTTGGAGTCACCATGCCTTCGACATTGTCCTTCACTTGAATCCAAAGCAGAAAACAAATTAAATAAAACTCTGCATGTTCTCCAAATTATAGTTCACCTTTTCTTTATATTCAGTTTTAATGATATTTTTTCTTTATTTTTCTGTCCTTTAGTGCTTGTTTGCTACAGAGACATTCAGCATAGGGCTGAACATGCCTGCCAAGACTGTCGTCTTTACTAATGTACGCAAATTTGATGGAGATAAGTTTAGGTGGATATCTAGTGGAGAGTACATACAGATGAGTGGTCGTGCTGGTAGACGAGGAATTGACGAACGTGGGATCTGCATCCTTATGGTTGATGAGAAACTAGAACCTTCGACAGCAAAAACAATGTTGAAAGGAAGTGCAGACCCTTTAAACAGGTGACCTATCAAATTTGTCAGTCAGTGACATTCTTAATTAGCGTGTTAAGACGTGGGTAAAAACTGCTGTTTTAATTTTTTTTTTTAACGATAACAGTCCTTTCTATGAGTTCTTGAGAAGTCCTTTTTCTCCGTTGTGTCGCCGCAGTTGACTTAAATTTGAGAAATATATATCCAATTTAGTGAAGTTGGCTTGAGTTCTTTTAAACATGTAGATGCATGTAAATTTTCATAGTGAAAGATATGGCTATTGCTCAAGACATGTTTTCATGTTTTTGTCCTGCATATCATATTGGTGGGCTCCAAACGTCACTGAAGATTCCTATATGGTTGAATTTTCTTGGCTGCATTCCTTATACTTTTTATTGTGTGGAGAAGTTGGATTGCTTGTTCAGCTGTTCTGACAGTGGTAGGGCAATGTTGTTTTGATATAAGTTGATGAACATTTTTTATTTTTTGATTCTACTTTACTGCATTCGCTTGAAATATCGGTCTAGTTCCCAATTGCCTTTCCCAAGGATTTCATTGAATCTGATGGATAATATATATTAAGTAATGAGAAGCAATACAATTTATCACTGTTGATATAAACAAATTTTCACTATATGCTTTTATCAACTATGTGATTGAATGATTTAAATTTGAGAATTTTGTTAAAAAATCAAGTTTTATTGGTGAAAATTCTCTGTCATCTTTCTCTCTCCCTCTGATAATTTGTTTTTTAAATCCAGCGCATTTCACTTAAGCTACAATATGCTTTTGAATCAAATACGATCTGAAGATGGTGATCCTGAAAATCTGCTTCGTAATTCTTTCTATCAATTTCAAGCAGATCGATCCATTCCGGATCTCGAGGTCGGTTATTTTGATGATATTGTAATATCATTAAGAGGTCTCAGATATGCAATCATTCTTAATGTCTTCCTTTTCCTTGCAGAAACAATCAAAAGCCCTGGAAAACGAGAGGGATTCCATTATAATAGAAGAGGAGGATAGCTTGGACAATTATTATTCTCTTCTGCAACAATACAAATCTTTAAAGAAGGACATCCGTGACACAGTAAATTCCCCAAAATACTGCTTACCCTTTCTGCAACCTGGAAGGCTTGTTTCACTCCAATGCACAATAAATGATGAGGGTTCCTCGTCATTCTCTTTAAATGACGAGGTAACATGGGGTGTTATAATAAATTTCGAGAGGGTTAAAGTACCATCTGAAGGTGAGAGGCTAATTCAGTCAGCTTGACGGTTTTGTTTCTTTCACGTCATGATCATTGTTCATTAATAAATGTCTAATTCAGATGATGTCATCGAGAAGCCAGAAGACGCAAGCTACACAGTGGATGTTCTCACGAGATGTAGAGTGCACAAGGATGAAATTGCTAAGAAAACAATCAAGATTCTTCCATTAAAAGATCCTGGAGAACCAGCTGTTATTTCAATTCCTATTTCACAGGCAATTCTTACCTGCATTTTTGTCTTTCATGATTTTTTACTGAGTGTGTTTGTTTTTTTCTGGACATTCACTTGCTGTCAAGTTAAAGGGGAAGGTAGACACAGTGAATCCGAGGAAAGATGAATGCGGATTATTCAGTTTTTAATATGACTCGAGTTCTGTAAAAATGAGATTATTGGTCAACTAAATTTTGGTTCCTTGGCATGAATGATATATATGTCAGACAGTACTCTTTTATATGATAAAACTTAAAAGCAGCATTTTTGTTGTACCTTGATTATATAGGGGATTAACATATTCATTTAATTTATTGTAAGCAGATTGATAGCTTAAGTAGTATCCGGTTAGTAATACCGAAGGATCTTCTGCCATTAGAAGCTCGAGAAAACACGTTGAAAAAGGTGTGTGAAGTTCTCAATAGATTTGCAAAAGAAGGCATGCCTCGTCTAGATCCAGAAGATGACATGAAGGTTTGCTACCACTTTTTTTTCTTTTAGGTTGTTTAATGTTGCTCAGGTTTCTACTCAATTATCCGACTGACATCCGTCATATTATTCAGGTTCAAAGCAGCTCGTACAAGAAGGCATCACGAAGGATAGAAGCACTGGAAAACCTTTTTGAAAAGCATGAAATTTCCAAATCTCCACTGATTGAGCAAAAGCTCAATGTTTTGCATATGAAGAAAGAACTTACGGCAAAAATCAAATTAATAAAGAGAACAATGAAATCTTCCTCGGTCTTGGCTTTCAAAGATGAACTTAAAGCAAGGAAAAGAGTACTCAGGAGACTAGGGTAAGTCACCACTTTTCAGTATGCACATGTCTTGGCATTGTGGACACGTTTGTTTGTTCATTTGCTCACAAGTTATCTATGTTTTTAAGATCTCTAGCTCTAATGGTTCTGGATGCACTAGTATTAATACGATTAGGGAGATGAAAGGAGCAGTCTGTTTCGAAGATTTTTTGTCTTCTTGCCCCTAAACTCAGATTTCATCTGATTAACTACATTAACAATTTTGGGAAAAAATTGTAGACAGAAGCATTCATTGTTTAGAAGTTTGAGCAAAGTTTTGATTTCAGAACAACCTCGTTACTCTGCATCCTGTACCTGCAGCATTGACCTCAGTGTGCATATTTCTTTACATCTTCCTTCATTTCTTATTCAATGACGAAATATCTTTAATAAGAGAGGCTAAATGTAGTAAAAATATGCAGATATATTACTAGTGATGACGTCGTGGAGTTGAAGGGGAAAGTAGCATGTGAAATCAGCAGTGCGGATGAATTGACTTTAACCGAACTTATGTTCAGTGGGCTTCTGAAGGACATAAAGGTGGAGGAGATGATATCTCTCCTCTCATGTTTTGTGTGGCAAGAAAAGCTTCAGGAAGCTCAAAAGCCTCGGGATGAGCTTGAGTTGCTCTTCACACAATTACAGGATACTGCACGTAAAGTGGCTAAAGTTCAGCTTGAGTGCAAAGTACTGCAGTTTTTTCCCACTTTATTTTTCCTTTATATATTTTTCCTTTTCTAGTTGTGATGTTTTTGAACTGATTGTTGTTGATAAGTTTGAAGTATTCTATAATTTTTAATCTGGTGTTTCAGGTCCAAATTGACGTCGAGAATTTTGTGAGTTCCTTTAGACCGGATGTTATGGAGGCCGTTTATGCTTGGGCTCGCGGATCCAAATTTTATGAAATTATGGAAATGACACCGGTTTTTGAGGGCAGCTTGATTCGTGCAATCCGGAGACTGGAAGAAGTCCTTCAGCAACTGATACAAGCAGCAAAGTCAATTGGCGAGACGGATCTTGAAACAAAATTCGAGGATGCCGTCACTAAGATTAAAAGGGATATTGTCTTTGCAGCATCATTATACTTATAGGCTACATATAACTTATATGTTAAAGATAGATGTCCTAATTTTTTATGATTTGAAGAAGATATAGATTTTGCTGCCAGAAAGATGAGTCGAGTTAAAGGTGACTCAGAGCACTAATGGTTCGTCTGCCTGAGACAGTCCTTGCTCGAACAGTACTGGTCTACCGTCTGTGGGATTATGTGAATTTTTTTTTTTGTCGTCGCGAACTCAGACAACTTTCTCTGTGATGTGCATGTAGTGCATTGTGTGAGACCCTGGATGTGAGGTATTTCTACAGAATTGGCCTAACTGGATGTGAGGTATTTCTGAAAATTTGCCCTAGCCATGTTTTCCCGCATAACCTTTTGATGTTTGACCGAGTTCAACTCATTCGAAAAGTTTGCAGCTTTTAGCTTCTTTGCAACTGTGTACCAGTAGAGGTTCTTGTTTTCCAGTTTGTTATCAGGTTTTTGTTGGCTCACTCATGCTGTAATAGTGTAATGTTTTATCATGTTTTTCCTACTTGGTATGTGGTCTGATTACTTAAGGGCTTTTCCCCCATACAATTGATGCTTAAATATGTGGGATGATGAAGTATGTCAACGATGCTATAAGTAGTTTAGGATTCTGTTCTAAATTAATTATACTCTAAACCAAGTGTTCTAGAAGTCTGATGAAGATCGTGTTTCGAACTACTCAAATTGAGAAAATCTGTGCTGTTGGTTGTCGGTTAACACGAGAAGTTTTGCTCGAACGCGAGCGGTTTTGTTTTCTGTTTGCATAAACTATAAAAAAGAATTTAAGAATTCTAAAGGAAGGAAAAACCAGGTTTTGCAACTCGAGTCCTAGAAAACATAAATTAAGGAAGCCAAACATAAAATGAAAGAAAATTCTAAAATGGTCCTTGCTGCTTGCCGAGTGGTTGCGGCGCGTGGCCTGGAGCATTCCCGGGCTATGTTGGCTTGCAAAGGTTGGCGCGGTGCGAGGCATGTGAGACGGTCTGTGGACGTCGTGCGGTCTGTGGTTGTGCTGTCGCGTGGCCGTGTTGTGGGGTAGCATGGCGCGAGGCTTCATCCTCCTGCGGCCTTTGTTGACCCGCGACAAGTGTCGTGACAGAAGGACATCGCGATGGTTATCGCAGCGCGACAGCCTGGTACTGTAGGGCGTATGTTCGTGCGACTACTCATGCGCCCAATTCGCATCCCTTCAGTATATCCTTGTCTTCAAGGATAAAGTTCGGAAAATTGATCGCGGATGTTTATAGATTCTCCCAATTATCATCCTACACCTCGCACCACATATCAATATTATGGGCCGAAAATCCAATGACTTCTGCTCAAGCTTGTTGTAGTCCACATGCTCAGTCTGAGGGTTCGCTTTATATAATAGATTTACGAAAAAAATTCGATGCCCCGAACACTTCTCTACCGTTCGACAAATAACAATCCTGGCTTGTGTTTCCTCTAAAAGGTGTGTCCAGCCCCATAACCCGATTATCTGGCAGCAAAAGCCACGTATACATCACGAGATTAATAGATGTACATGACTAAGGTTGTACATGTATGCCCCAACTCTCGGCGTCTAGCACGAAAGAGAAGCTCATCATATTAAAAATCTACGACTTTCATCCGCCAGACCTGCATGAACATATGGAAAAAGAACCCCGACAAAAGTGATATTCCGAACACCAAACATTTTCCTCTTCCGACATGCACTGAAATAAGACGAGCGACGTCTGTGCATCCCCATGAAATGTAAGTCCAAATATCATGGGTTTCTAAGAAACCTGGTTTCTAATAGTCATACTTTCAAATATGCGTGACACATTCCAAGTTCCCACAATTTCCATATATATTAATCAAAGTAGAACCAATATGTGAATTATATCCAAAGAGTCCCTCAAGAACATAACTCTCGATCCAGCCCTCGCTTTTGTTGGACGAGAGGAACAACGTGGTGTGCCCGTTTTCTACGTTTACCCCATCTACTCCAGTCGTTAACCTCGACCTTTAACTTGACCAGTCTATCACCCTTCCGAAACTCCATTGTACTGACCTGATAATCCGTCGTGATTGCCCCAATCCTTTCAACCAATGAACTCCCAATACGACATTCGGTCCGACCAACGACAATGTGTAGAGGTCGACATTTACCGTCACGCCTTGCATCTTAATGGGTAAAATCCGAAAGAATTCAGAGCACCTCAATTGTTTCCCGTATTAGCGACTCTAACATTAAATGGATCTACGTTATTCACATGCAACTTCAGTTCATAGGAAAGAGAGGAATTAACTAAATTGTGGGATGAGCCATCTTCGACTAACACCACCACTCTGCGATCTCACTGCCGCGCCGAAAACTTTATTGTATTCGGTCCCTAAGCCCAGCCATTGCATGAATCGAAATCTCTAGGTCGTCCTCGTGATGATCCATGTCATACTTGGGCACATCTTCTTCTTGTCCTTTCTTGTCAGAATCCGCGTACTCGATTAAAAATGATTGTTTCTTTGCACCTGTGGCCTGGGGTAAACCTCTCGTCACAACTGAAGCACAAATAATTCTCCCGTCGTTTTTGCATCTCATCCCATGACAACCGCCTAACCCTCTTGGGTATCGGCCTCACACTTCCTGCCGGCGCGTCGTCTCCTGCTTTATGCGTGTTGATGGAAAATGGAGTCGGGCATCGCACCTTTGGCCGGTTGACCTTGCGCACAGGTGCCAAGTGGTCCTCTCGTATGCGTGCGGCCTCCGTGGTTGCACGCATCGTTCTCTCGGTCTCTCCTGTAACATCACAAATTAAATATTAAATATACTTTTTTATTACCTTTCATATTGGTTTTATAGTTTGGTTTCCTCCAATGTATTTTTGATATTGTAGTATATTGTAGTATTCATCAATGTAAAACAGAATAATCAAATTTATACAACTCTAAAACGTGTCTTAGTATCAAATAATTAACGCAAAAGCATAAATAAGTGAATAAATAAATAACAGAAAAATAAGAGGTGTAACCAAGTATATTATTATTATTATTATTATTATTATTATTATTATTATTATTATTATTATTATTATTATTATTATTATTATTATTATTATTATTATTATTATTATTATTATTATTAAGAGTTTAAAGATTCAACCTAACTACAGTATAATATGTGGGGTAATTTGTTTCGTATGAGTATATTAGACTAAATTAATGAGAAAATTGCACCCTTATCATTTTTAATTACACAAATGAAACCCCATTCCAAATATTAGCAAATATACAAGATCTCACCTTTATAATTGCAAAATTACCAGATATATAAAAACTGATGAACTAAAAGGAACATATTAAGTCAGCGTAACTAAAGGTGACTTATCACCTTCCCGAGGAACTTGATAAGAAAAATCTCTCCCTCATCTCACACCTGTAACCGCCCACCCACATCCAAATACCAAGATACTTTCGCCACTACTCTCTCCCACAACCCACCAACTGCAAACCCTAATCTCATATACTGAAAATTCGAACATGAAAAGAACAAAGTTTGGAAAAAGTCCTATAACCGGCGACGAGACATCTTCTCATCGTTGATCCAGCTCTCGTCTACAAAATTTACAAGCAAAGAAGCATCCTACACTGATCCAAAAGAGTTGCACTTTGACAAAAAAATGAAATCGAAGGACAAACGGATATGACCCAAAAAAAAAAGACATTAAAAGGCCGATTTCACATCCGATTCGGGCCATTTTTGGATCCCGACGACAACAATAAAAAAACTTCACGCCGACAACACCTAAAAAATATGTTCTGCACTGACATGTTCTGTGCATGTTCTGTACACGTTTTGTATATGATCTTTGAGTGGAGTAACTGTATCAGTTCTGTATGTGTGCACTATGTGTAACCATTGTATCAGTTCTGTATGTGTTCTGTATATGTTCTTGACTATAATAATCTTTTATGTCTTGTCTATGTTTTTTTTATGTTCTGTATATGTTTTGCAATAAAGCTGGATCGGCGATGAGGAGATGTATATGCTCTATAATTGGGAATATATAAAATCTTGTTTTCAGATCATCAACAGAGACTGATTTTTTGATATCGCGTATATTTTCTTCTCATGTTTTCTCATACGTTTGAATTTTTAAATGTTAACTCTTTTTTCCATTAGATATGAACAGATAATACGAATTATTTGGTGAAACACACTTTCCTTATTTTTTAATTCAATCTTTGCGTGATTGTAGGAAAGTGGATTAATAAGGTAACATAAGTTTATGTTTTATCAATAAATAAAAGCAACTCAATAGTTATCCATGCAATTAAGATCTCAACCCTCGTATTTTTACAATTTTTTTAAAATCTTGTGTTATGTACAAAATTTCACCCTAAATTAATATGGGGAAGGAAGGATTGTACTGTGTAGATAAAATGAGGCCCACATTATTACACATGATTGTAAATTCAGATAATATAATGTTTCATCCCCACATCGTTTGTTTCACTAGATAA
>CACSLK010027840.1:3128021-3156628 GCA_902706635.1 Striga hermonthica | reverse complement strand
TTGTGTGTGTGTGTGTGTGTGTGTGTGTGTGTGTGTGTGTGTGTGTGTAAAAAAGGATCTGTTTTGTGCTGGAAATTGCTCAGTGGAGCTCTGTGTGTGTTTTCTATCCGTTAGGAATACCAATTTATTTTTCAATTTTTTGGACCGTTGCCTCTCAACTAAGCCCAAGCTTTATGTAAAATAAAATCAATTAGGAATTTCATATTGTTATTTCATTTGTTTCTTGTAATTTAGATTGTTTTATCTCTTCATTATTGAGTTGGGAAATACTACAATCCCATTACGGAACCATTGTTGGAATTTGTAACCGTTAGATCATTATGTAACTGTCGTGGATAGTTGATCTAACGGTAACAAACCCTAACGGAATGACTCCGTAACAGGACCGTAGAATCTCCCTATTAAGTTGTAAGATAGTGATAGGTTTACCATTTCTAATCTTTCATCCTAGTCACAATTTAGACTCTCGTGAGAAGCTATAAATGGAATATGAAGTGTTTTTTTTTTTTTTTTAACAAACACCCCATGAGGGTGGGGGTTTAAGGCCAAACCCCCAACTTGTATATAAAAAAATCCTTAAATGGGTTGAAAAGTCACAGAACTACAAGTTCAATGTCTGATCTACATCAAGTCAAGTTACCAATTCGTTCCCGAGAAAGAAGGTCATGTGTAATGTGTTGGGACTCCTTCTTTCTCTATTATGATTAATGGAGCTCCTGAAGGTTATTTTGCTGGTGGGAAAGGCGTTTTTTGCTGTCCCATTTAGAGAGTGCAGGACAAGAAGGAGTATTGAAAAAAAAGAACCAAGGAATGAACTCCGGAGGAAGCCTATATCGCTCCAAGGCATGTGCCCGAGCTAGACACGAACCAGTCGGCGAGTTGGGCGGACCCGTTCAAGGGGCACTTTCTTGCGGGATGGAATGATGTTCAACAAATCCTAAGACAAAAATGCATATATACGGATTTCCTGGCGTTATTGATGGGAGTCTTTTTCAAGTCTCACCATGTATTCTAAGCCCTCTTCTTCGGCATTACCATTCTTCATCTTGCCTATTATCTCTTCGCGTTATTAAAGTCAGATCACCGCAAACTTCCGGAATACAACGGAATCTACATCAAGTCAAACGAAAAACCAAAAACGAAAGCAAATAAATATACAAGGAAAAGTTGACAACTACAGCGAGAAATACAAAATTAACAGATTCAAGTCCGAGGAGAGTCCCGACGAAAAGGTCAGCATCACAGTGTGGCAGATGAACCAAAAGGTAGGACCGGCTACACAAATCTGAATGAAGGATATCCCATCAAGTCCATCTGTATGATGGTGCGGAGGCGGAGAGGAATAGAATATGAAGAGGTTAGGTTAGGGTTTATGTGAAAAGTATGTTACCCTCTTATGGCTTAAAGATGTGCCTTCAATCAATGAAGACAATGTTGGGTTTTATGACAGATGTCAATCGATGTGCATAAATGAATTTCTAAGAGTTTAACCTTAGCGCAACGGATGTAGAGTTGGCATTAAGAACTTACGTTTTAATATTTTTCGCAGACTCTACAGACTTACTCGGTCTACGGAACGGGACGAAGGAGCATCTTTGAAACTTCTATTGTATGACCGATCACCTACTCCGAGCATAACTTCGTGGGCGACTCATCAGATCTCCCTTAAAACTCACACACGATTGATCTTGGGGAAGAACGAATAAGACCAATTTTCTTGTTTCGATCTCTCCATTTTTTTTCTTTAATTCTCTCGAATTTTCAACCGATAATTATTTAAGAACTAGATGAATTGCTTCTCGGAAATTGGTGTATTTATAGACTACAACATATACCAAAATGAGATGTTAAATAAAGACTCCCCATATGTGAACCCAAATTGTAGGTCATGGTCTACCTATACCATTCACACATGAATAATAATTTATTTCACTAAAAAATACTATTGAACTTTCAATTTAACCTCAAATTATAAATAGTACATCTCCTGATTTATTTGCTTGATTTACCTCTCCATATGAAGATCTAACACCCGTTGATTAATTTAATTACTGATAATATAATTAATCAATTTCTTGATCCGAAATTAGTACCACTAAATTATCTATTATTTTTTTGGAATTCAGTTCGGCTATAGACCTTGACATAATAATCTTTGAGCTCATTTCGAGGACGTCATGGTCTACCTATACCATTCACACATGAATAATAATTTATTCAAATAAAAAATATTATTGAACTATCAATTTAACCTCAAATTATAAATAGTACATCTCCAGATTTATTTGCTTGATTTACCTCTCCATATGAAGATCTAACACCCGTTGATTAATTTAATTACTGATAATATAATTAATCAATTTCTTGATCCAAAATTAGTACCACTTAATTATCTATTATTTTGTTGGAATTCAGTTCGGCTATAGACCTTGACATAATAATCTTTGAGCTCATTTCGAGGACGTCATGGTCTACCTATACCATTCACACATGAATAATAATTTATTCCACTAAAAAATATTATTGAACTTTCAATTTAACCTCAAATTATAAATAGTACATCTCCAGATATATTTGCTTGATTTACCTCTCCATATGAAGATCTAACGCCCGTTGATTAATTTAATTACTGATAATATAATTAATCAATTTCTTGATCCGAAATTAGTAATCTATTATTTTGTTGGAATTCAGTTCGGTTATAGACCTTGACATAATAATCTTTGAGCTCATTTTGAGGACGTCATCCACCAAGCTCACCAGGACACAATGACCGTAAATAATTTCAATCGCATGTCATGTAATCGGAATTATTTACCAACAAATCGAGACTATCGATTCATAACAATTCTCACTCTTAAAATGCATTTTTTAATTTTTCTCACTCTTCAAAACGCATATGATACTTAAATTAAGGGGAGACAGTTTGTTTATTTTGAAAACCGATATCCTGCATCAACATAATTAATTCACCATGAATTATTGTATATGCAATTAATATGCCATCAACCGTAGAGTTGTATTTTTTTCGCAAATCTATTATGACAATGTTAACTGGGTCATTTACATTCTTGCGTTTGTGAGTTGTAAATAATTGCATATGTACGGTGAAAGAGAAAAAAATTGCAATGTTTCCATATCTTGAGCAAATAATTAGTAACAATCATATTATCAGTTTTTCTTCCTTGATTTCCGTAACTGACACCAACTAAACTAGTTTCTCTCGTGAGAATTTTCTCTCACATGGTAAGCAACAAAAACATGTTTCACTTAGATTAGAAAGCGAAAAAATAAAGAAATTTGATTGGTATCGTTTTTTTTTATATTTCTGATCATATCCATCAGTCGGATAATTATTTTTGGATAAATATACTACATATATACAGAATATATACCACAACCATACTTTATAAACATTTAAAAAAAAACAACACAATCAATAAACAGTATATATACAAAAAGCATACAATACATATACCTAAGATCGTACTTCTGAGTTCCAATTTAAATCTTTCACCCAAACTCAGCAGCCCGTGCAAAAACAACACAATTAATAAATAGTATATTACCTTGGATCATGTCCATCCTTATGATTTTCAATTCAATATTTCATACGAGAAATCCAAGCTATACACACACTAATAATGTGCATACGAAAAATATAAAAAACATATATACAAAAAAAAAATATACAGTATATATATCTGCAACTACACAAACAATGAAAAATATAAATATACTACATATATACAACATATATACTGTCTGGTCTGGTCCTCCGCTCAACTAGAACCTACACACAAAAAATTCTCCGATGGCCTCCGCCAATAACCATGCCGCCCCTGACCACTTCAATGAAAACTTCCTCGACGACAAGGAATTCTCTGATCGCGATGTAGACGACTCCGCCTCCTCCGCCACCCTCGCCGTCAATCGCCCTTCCCCATCCACCTCCGACGCCACAGGTCACGACCCATCGTCTCCTCACGCCGCTTTGGACTGAAGGGGTTGAGAGCTGACGAAGACGGCCAACGGCCCTTCTAAAGTCATGGAGATGACGGATCTGCGACAAAGGATCTGGATTGTTGTTCATGTCTCTCATTTGTGATATTGAATAGATAGAGAATAAGAAGGAAAGAGAAAACAGAGATAGAGAAAGTTGGATTGTTATGAGAAGTAAATATAAAGACTAATTATTAACTTAAATGGGTAATTAACTTTGCAAATAAAAGTTGAACATTGGTAAATTTTAAATAAAAGTGTTAGTGTGGGTAAGGGAAGTAATTATCTCAAAAAATTATATATGTTGAGCAAGCTCATACTCAACACTGCCCCAATCCAACTCACAATTCAATTGTAAGTACAAAGATCAAGATCCAAAATCCAAGTCCAATGCCACGTCGAAGGCCGCCCATATCTCATTGAAAAACTTTTGAGAAAATACATATACAAGTATCTATTCAAAATGGGCCTAAAGAGTGCCAGAATCATTTACTACACCTCAGATTCCCAGGGCTGGCTGGCTATATACAAATAATACAAAGAGTAACGTTACGCACTAATATGGGAGCTTTATCCTCACCAAACAACTATAATCCTCAATACTGACATAAATATGATCATATGAGAACAAAACCAATAAACTAGCCTTCAGCCACATACATACTCGAATCACCCATCCAATCTTTATTGCCGCCTAAAAGAACAGTCAAAATCCATGGTTGACCTCTCTCTCTCTCTCTATCTCTCTCTCTCTCCCCACTTTTTCCTTTTATTCTTTCCCTCGAGTGCTTTTTAGGTACATTACGACTGAAAGACAAGCAAGGTATCATTTGCCGGATCCCAACGTAGAAGACTGTTCTTCAGTCACGAAGGCAACAGTAGGTACGAGCTTCCCAGATTTAAACTCATCAAGGGGAAGTTTAATCTTGGGCGAAAGCCTCTTGGCAGCCTCTGTTGTGTAGATGTAAATCTTCTTCACAATTGAGCAAAACTCGCTGCAATATAATAAAGAGAAATACAATATCATTGTATTAGAAGCATACCCCAGATGGTTCATTGTACTTTGGAAATGATGTACATGACAGAATGAAATAAGGAATCGTTCTTTTGTTCACATTTCTCCTCCTTTAAGAGGATAATGTTGAGTGAAATGCAATTATAATGATCTTCTTAAGTTTTCTTTGTTTTATCACCAACGAAGCATCATTAAAGGATCACAAAACAATTATGTATAACTATACCAAGAGAAAAAAAATTCAAAACTTAACTGCCATGGATCGTCTCCAACCATCATCATGTCATCTTCATCATCTGAGTACACAACCGTCCATTTCTTGGTCGACCCAGAGAGCTCACCTTCAATTTCGAACATTTCTTCCAGTTTCTTGGTTAGATCATCATAGCATGTGAACACAGTCAGGTCGAGTGCTCTCCCAACTGCAGTGCCTTGCATATGAACCTATATGAACAGTCCTAATGTTTATACACAGATTTCCAGAGAACAATGCACCAAATAAAAACCAACACGCTAGACCATTGTAGATTAATGACGGCATAAAAAACTTACCAATATACACTTTAATTTGCTTTACTACGTTTTCTACTAAGGAAGAAACAGTCCATGATAAGTGACCAGTGCATATCATGATCACAAAGTCACTGATATTGCAAGCGTGTGTGTGTGTGTGTGTGCATTCGTTTTTTCCCCCATTTAACATCTAGGACAATTTGAAGGAGGTCGTATGAGAAAAGCCATAAGTACCTTAGTGCAGCTCCGAATTGGCCTATTGTGTGGCTCATAAGATTTCATGTGGCAAGACCTGTCGAGATCATAACTCCCTGAGGGAACACAAGGAAGATTGCGGTCTGATGGCTCAGAATGTTGCTCTAATTCATTATCAAATGGAGAAATATGAGAATCGTCGATGGCAGCAGCCGAAAAAACTGCTGGTGTTGCTGTGTTCTCCACAACGGAACGGTCAATCAAGTCAATACCAAACAGCCTGCAGCCGTTCGCCTGTATTATTCCGCTAACAGGGGCAGATGACTCTGCAGCATTTTCTATTTGATTGGATTGGTGAACTGATTTTCCTGAAGCTGCCAGCATAATTTCGCTGTGAGTCGTACTGCTGGGTCCCGGGCCACGAGCTCGTTTAGGTGATTGACAGGGGTCTCGTTCATGAAAAGAAACATTATAAGAGAATGTAGAGAGTGGTTCAGCTTGAGGCTTCCATGTACCTAATAAGAAACCCAATTGTCCTTAATACAAAGAAACCGAATTATAGACACAAATTAAGAAGCCCCTTTAATATATTACAGAACACCTCACCGTGAGGTTGCGATTTCCTTCAGAACTAGACCACTAATGGTAAATTGGAACTATAAAGAATGGCTTAGATTAATACTAATAACACAAAAAACCTGAAGACTTTTTGCCCATTTGAACTCAAATAATATATACCCAACAATATGGCAAGGTACAATTGATAAACATATCACAGAAAGATATTATACCTGGTGCAGTTAATTCTTGCACAGGAGAAGGCAAAGTGGGTGGACGTGGCCGTTTGTTTCTTTGTTGAGTCAGTAAATTCTGCGGATTTGTATTAACAAGTGGTTCTATTTCCCAAGGTGATACTCTATCTGGGCGCAAAATTGAGGAAGGTTCATCCCATTGGACCTGGTTGCACAGATGAAGCGGGTCGTAAGTAAATATGTTGTTCCTCATCCTTATAAGGAACTTAATTTGTGAGATGCTGTTACAGTTACAAATAAAAGACTTCTTTCCGAAAAGCAACGTCCATTTCTACATAAAACTGAAATTAAAGCTACAGTTCTTCGGTTAATTACCTTCAATGATCTCCATTCAGAATCAGGCCATCTGGACGAAGAATGATCCTCGACACCAACAATTGTCCCACTGAACCTGCACAAAGAAATAATGATGATGATTATTTATAAATGTTCAGTTGTGAATGCTCTCAAGCAGTCAACAAACCAGAAAAATGTTTTGTGTTACCTTCTTTCTGGAACCTCGTCACCCTCAAATCTCATCTTAAACCTTTTCCCCACCTCGAGCTTCTGTTTTTTAGCTTCAAGATACTTATTTACGCTTACAATAAATTCAGATGGACTAGTCCTGGAAGATAGAAGTCGGAATTTAAGTATATCAATAAAAAAATTCTCTCAGTTAACCATATTACCAGAAATAGGACTAGACAAAGGCTGCATAGATCTAGGTACTGCGATCATCATCATCATCATTTTATTATTATTATTATTTTTGTGTGTGTGTGCCAAACACTCTAAAATCTGCCCTGGAATTCAACTCCAAGCTTAAACTTACAGAATAAACATAGAAGGAAAGTTGCAAATTTCTTCTTTTAGGGAGCATTTGCCTACATCGATGGAATATATAATTAGAAAAAAATGATGAAAGAGGAGCAACCTTGGTTTATAAAAAACCGAAAAGAGAGTCCTAGTGGAGAGGGCATGGGAAGCAGTGGCTAGAACACCAAGATGCATACTGTGACTTGATATCACAGAAGATGCGACATTATTGAGCTGTCGCATGGGCCGTCTCGCTCCAACTCGAAGTTCCCTGTTCTCTCCCCTGCAAAGTTTCATCAACAGGATATAATTTAATTGACTTGATACAAAAAACAGAAACATGACTCGGCATTCATTTGTACCTTAGGAAGATAAAAGTATCTCCTGCAACCAATTTTTTGGCACTAACAAAGACACTCCACCCTGTTGTCAGTAAGTGTCGCCTTGGTTGACCTAAAATGACATCAGCAGACATCAGCATTAACAATCGAAGTTATTACCACAAACAAGAGCTTTATTATGCTACAAGGACACCAGTTGGTACAAAAGACACACAGATCGAACAACACAATTCGATTCTAACCAGAGTACTAGCATTCAAGAAATAGACAATCAAAAGGAGATCAAATGGCTAGTTTCTGTTTTGGAATAACCAGTCCAATTATAATGAATTGCAGAACAGAGTTTCAAGTGATACTAATGAAACATGGGTTAACCGGAAACGAGCTTGGAGGAGATAAGGAGGGCATCCAATATCATTATGGTTTATTTTCATTCTGATTCAAGACCATAATGTAAATTTTGGAACAAAAATGGATTCTTATACTTTCTAAAATGGCAACTTAAAAAATCTGAAAAAAGGCTGCAGCTCCTATTTGATCAAATTGTGTGCACCTGAGCATCCAGAACTGAGCAAAATATTTTTTTTACCTCGGTAGATGTGACGGAAGTGCCACTGGTTACCATGGATATCAGAAGCTACCAATTCCTGCCAGGGCGGTTGCTGAGACATATCCTGCAACATGGATGGTATCTCAAAAAGTTAGCCGATAGATAAAAGAAAAGAAAAATAGAAGTGCTGGGACAGGATTCAATAATCAAAAGATTTGTACCAATGGAGGTAAGCAATCATCAGCATGCCTTCGTAAAACCGAGAATCCCCCATGGGTGCTTGTATCAGAAGCAGTAAGAGTCTTATAAAATGAATGGGCAGTGCATTTTGGAGGTTCAGGTAGAGGCGGATCTGGACTCATGACCTCAGATTGCTGATCCATCAAATACAGCAAAAAATCTGATAAATATATGTTGCAAGGAAACACAAGGACCCGAAGTAAATGACGCAAGCGAATAATTAAGATTAGAAAATCTGTCGAAAAAAAAAAACTTCATTGATCACAGTTTGCAAATTCTGGTTCTAATACTGATAGGCTGATAGCCACGCAAGAGAGAAAGGTATGTAACTGCATTACAGCTTAAATCTCTACTAGATTACCACTGCTTCCATGAACAAGCTTTACTAAACCTAGTCCTGAATCAACTAAAATGGAGAATATCAATCATATCTCGAATAGGATTTACGAAAATAACCATAGAGAGCCTACAGTTACATCAGATCTTAAGCGGTGGTAGTCAAGAACTACGCCTTAGTATCCAGGGAGAAAGAAACAACACGAACAAGAAAGTAAGAGTGCCCACATCAATTGATCATGCAACATTTTAACAGCTAAAGTTTGGAATTTGAATTTACATCTTGTTCAGGAATCAGTGTTATTTGTGCATACACCTCGTCCGTCTCCGTTTCAGCCTACAATAAAAGAATAAGCCAATATTAAACATGGCAGAGACAAGGGCTTGAATTTCTGGCACAAGCAAGCTGCACAGGAAAAAAGAAAGTCCGCTTGCTCAAAGTCAACGAGCCTTACCCTTAACTGAACGTGCACCACCTTGCAAAGAATTTTGCTGGGTAAGTTGAATGAAGGGAGATGTTGATCAAATCCTTGATTGATTGATGCTTCGAGCTAGATGATACCACGACAAAATATATATAAGCAACTGGAATTGCAAAAACTCAACACTGAAACAGTTTCTAGATTTTTGTGTTTTCCGATAATGATGACTGTGTGTATGAGAGAGGTTCTATTTGTGTGTGTAAGTTGTTACAAGAACCGAAAAAACCACCAAACCTGTTCCATGTGACCTTGCAGAAAATAGTAAACTCGTTCTCCTTCACGAGGAAGACTGACAAGGGGACCAGCACAGGAATGCCAAAGTTCTTTAAACAGAGATTCATTTGAAGCCCCTGTAATATAAACCAGGCACCAAATAAGTAAGGGGGTTGACAATAGATACAAAAGTCACACATAAGGAATAAATAAAAGTATATGTATATACACACTTAGGAAAACCATGTAGCTAGATTAAGACATCATTCAACATTATGTGAAGGAAATGAAGAAATTTTCAATCTAGAACCTGGAGAAAATCTACAAAGTCTCTATACCAAATTATATATCTCCTGTGAAGTGCAAGAACCATATCCGTGCTAAATTATTCTGACCTTATTTTCTCTATGAACAGAAAATGTAGATGAAACAGCCAATACGACATGTTAACTAATTCTAGAAAATACTTCCAGGTACAGTTATTGATATAACCGTAGCATACTACTAGACAGGCAGAGATAGCCAAGTTATTCACATTCGTCCCTCACAATCCAACGATATAAGAAAGACATGTTCATACATAACTAAAATGCAAAGGAAACCCAAATAAGTTTAGTTTTGCAATGCCCCTAGTGGAGGGTTGGGATTGAAGGAACAAAAGCATCCACCTGAAGATATCTTCACAGCAAAGAATCTAATTGAGTCACCAGATGCATCCAAACAAAACCTAAAAAAATCAGCTAACAGGTGACAATGAAGACACAAAATTCAGACCTCGGGATTGTTCTGGGGAAAAATAGGCAGCTGCAAGGTGTGCCATTGGAGAAACAACTCAAAATCTACTATAAGCTTGTAGCTCAAAATATAGGTGGCGATTGATGATGGCCACTGGTGAACAGATGCAAAAGTCACTTCTGCCGAATAATGAAAGCAGGTCACACAATACTGCTTGCCACTATCTCAATTGCAGGAAATAGAGATTATGCAGATAGAAATTCAAATCCGTACAAAAATGAAGCCGTCTCCTCAAGATTTTTGCAAGTTGGCCTGGATACAGAAAAGAAATAGTTAAGAGCTCAAGTTTCTCAAGCTCAAACTTATATGTCCAACAAAGGCTATCTTCACCAAAGTATATTCTGGACATCCGACTCATTAGTTTGTCAATCGCTGCATCGTAATAGTCATTAATACAGATCCATCGAATAAAGAAGAACCGCAAACGAATGATACAACCCAAATCCAACAAAGGAATACTAATAAGCGGAAAATGCACCAATTCACTTACTAACACACAAGTCAACTAAGATCAAAGCAAGAATTATTTTAGATCAAAACTACACACAAGCACACATAGCTAATTTTTTTTCTCACTATGATACCAGACCCCAGAAAAAGTTCAAGATAAGCAAATGGCACAGATTTTTTTTCCCCCATCATGGTCAAAAGAAAATTTACAGAAACATTACTGATATTGTTCCATATTTCCTTCAATTATGTTCTCCCTTTACATGTACTGAAACTGTCAAATATAACTGAATGATACAAATCAACAAATGTAAGGCCATAGCCGAAACGAACGAAGCACAGATTATCCAAAACCCAAACGCATAACTCGAAACTTACCAGAAAATCACCGTCGTTCCCAAACAGCATCAAATCCCTATAAAAAGAACAGCAATTTTCCCGTAATCATCACCGTTTATCCCCGCAGCTGCTTGCCCCATTAAAATTACGCTCCAAAATCACAAATCATCAGCTTCCTTCAGCTAACAGATAACGCAAACAAATCGAAAATAATTTGAAAGATAAAGGGAAGGCCTTGGCTCGGTTTGATGTAAGCAGACAGCGCCAGTCTCTCTCTCTCTCTCTCTCTCCTCTCTCTCCTCTCTCTTGTACTGCGGTGGCTTTCTCTGTCTAAAAAAGGACTTGATTGAAATTTTATAAATGCTAATGACTATAGAGAGACTAGGTGTTTATGGTTCGGATTGATCCAATTTTAGCCCAAATCATGACTAAATCGGACCTTACAGTTAATTTTTTTTCTTCTCTATAATTGGACCGTTTTATTACCTGCCACAATCTAGACCGCATTGGACGGTCCAATTTGACGATTAACCGGCTAAATTCAAAAACTTTGTTTTTTGTCTTTAATTTTTATTTATTTTTTATTTTGGGCTTAATTTTTATTTTTCAATTTGGGCCCAAAAGAGATTATTTGGGCTAAAAATTAAGAAAAACAACAATAATGAAATAAAAAACAACAAGTGAAAGTGAATGTATTGTATTTATCGGCCATAGTGAATGACTGAATGTATATAAATATTTGTTATAGTTTTTTAATTTACCGATCCGGTTCGGTTAAACCGGCGGCTTGCCGCAGGTAATCCGTTAACAGGACCGGTTATTTCATATTTTTATAAAAATTAACCACCGGATTTTTTAAGGCTTTTTTAACCGACCATTTAACCGATCTGCGGTCCAGATTGACGGTTTTTTTCAGTTAAAATCGGACCGTGAACACTCCTAAGAGAGACAACATTTATATATTATATTGTATTATTTTATGCTTGGTTTGTTTCATTTCACCTGATAATATATACATTTATTTCTCTAATTTTATAGTTGATGGCACTATTTTTTTTTTTTTAATAATATACACATTTTTATCAACACGCTTATTATCTGAAAAAAGGTTCAAAGTTTGCCATCATTTCCAGAATGAATCTAAATTAGATTTGATAAAATTCAGTTGATAATTAGTAATTTCTTTTTACTATTCTCTTGAATTTTTGACTAAAAATATTGAATTTTATCTTTAATATATGTCATATATATGAATATCATAATATGCATCATATTTCATAAATTTGATTGTTAGTCAAATGAACAATACAATTAAAAATTATTATACTTACATATGAATCACTATTAAAAATTCATAAAATATGATGAATAAGGTTTTTTTTTTTAAAAAAAAAAAAAAATTGCAAACTTAAGAAACCGCGCTCAATTAGTTAGTTGAAAAAAAAAATACTAAATTAGTGTAATTATAGGAATAGTTTATGCAATTTTAAGGGGTTTGCTATTACTTTAAAATCAATCAAATATATATTACAAAATTCGCTTGATGAGATAAAAATAAAATCATAATATGAATTTTGAAATAAACTTGAAAAAAAACAATATTGCTTTAATTTTTTCTATAAGTGTATAACTTTCTTAAAATTTTGGGTTGAATTTATAATTACTCAAGTTATTACATTTTATTCATGCAAAATGTAACGATAATTTTTCCTAGTTAAATTAAAAAAAAAAAGATAAATATCATTTATTCATGTGACTCACAAATTGGTGAGATGGATATCTGGAACAAGATGTAAAACTATATTGTGCAATAATAATATAATAAATAATAATAATAATAATAATAATAATAATAATAATAATAATACCTACAATATATGTATAAAAGCCTTTAGTCCATTATATTTAGGGGAAATGCTACGGTCCGTTAAGTAGGGCTGCAAACGAGTCGAGCAGAGTCGAGTATTGGCCTTATCGAGCAGGATTGAATTTTTTTTTTTTTTTGCTGCTCGAGCTCGTCGAGCTCGATTTATGATGCTCGAGCTCGACTCGATAAAAAAATACAAGAGCTCGAGCTCGACTCGAGCTCGACTCGAATTCAAAATGCTCGAGCTCGGCTCGAGTTCGATTCGAATTTTTTCAAACAATTTTGTAAAATAACCATTAAATACATATATATATATATACAAGGGTATTTTAGTAATTTCATATATCTCGAGCCGCTCGCAAGCCGCTCGACAAGGTAAAATATGGGCTCGAGCTCGAGCCGTGCTTTGACTCGAGCGCTCGCGAGCTGCTCGACTCGTTTGCAGCCCTACCGTTAAGTTACTATCCATGTTTTAACCGTTGGATCCACGTGTAGTTAGATAAGATAGATGATTCAACGACACACCCGACGGAAAAGTACTGTAACGGTATCGTAGCATTTTGCTATATTTAGTATTAGATTCTTGAATACGGTAGAAAATAATTACATCCGTTAATTTCGTCAGCAGTAAAAGATTTGCATGTTCCCACGCCCAACTGAAATATCAGATTTTTGTGTTGACTTGTGGTAAAATAGATTTCTTTCTTTTTGACTATTGTTTTAGTTAAATTCATCATTTGATTTGATTAGATATTATTGGTGGTAATATATTATAGCTCCACGCTCATGAACCCGTAGGATTGCTGACATTAACTCATTTTTTCATATATTAACCTCACTATTACAACACCTGTGTATTACACGGGTGCTTATTAAAGAATTATTCTTAAATTTTAAAATTAATGAGAAAACTATATTAAATTTAGTTTACTTTTCTAAAAAAAAAAATATATTACTATATCTTTTAGAATGATATGTGTTACTTATGACATACATGTGTTATATTATATTAATTTTTATAACTTATATCATATAACTACTTGAAATATAAATATATTAGTTGATAAATAATTTTATTTTCCTAATTAATATTAAAAATATTTTTATTATTGTTATAAAGATAAATATAAATTTTTTTATACATACAATATGGATGTTAAATCGAAGCTCATCAAAAGAAGATTAATTTGATATATTACATATGTAAAACTGATAAAAAATACAAAAGTTATTAACTTTTAAAATATATATACAGTTCAATAGTTATAATAAGGAATGATATTAAAATATAATTAATACATGTAACATGACCATAAATAATTAACATATTTATGGTAATCCGAACCTAATTATTTTTTGTTTGGAATTAAATTAAAATTTACCTAAGCCTAATAACGAAGCATGTAATTTTGCCACATAGGATTCCGAAGCACCAAAAGCAGCCACGTAGGCTCAGCGCATTCTGTATTAATATATAGGGGGAGGGGAATTTGGTCCAATAAAGTTATTATAAGTCTATTTTCAAAATTCAGATCGTCTTGAATGCGACTTCATTTTAAGTTCACAATTTTATTTATTTTGGAATTTTTATATACATTTTTAAAATCTTGACGTATTTAACTAGATAGATTTTTGAAAATCTAAATTGTTCAATCGGAATATTAAAAAGTCAAAAGAATGTACGATATATATGTATTATTTTGTTGAGATCTTTTTAGTTATTTTAGTTTTTGTTTGTGTCAGGTCTTCGTGTAGTTGGTTTGTTTAGTTGCAAATTTTTTTATTCTAGCGTTTCTAGGCGGTCTTCTGACATGTCCTCCCACTTTTTCAGCTATTGGTTGTTCCGTTCAGCTACGGGCTGCTTGTATTCACACATTTGTGTATTTTGATTTATAATAATATTTTTCATTTTGGGAAAAAAAAAGATAATGAGGTTTGCTATAATTATTTAAAATTTGTTAAGAGTGTATATATATAATTATATGTTATCATTTTTTTTTTCCTGAAACGAAGAATGTTGCATTAGGATAAAAAGAGAACAAATGTCTAGGTCTACAGCGCTGAGAGAACTGAAATCAACAGAAACTAACCTCAGTAAGAGGAACAACTAACAAACACAAACAAAAACTATCCCAAACAAGGAGAACCACACAAGATGGCCTAGTAGGGATAAATGGACTAATGATTCGTCTACTAGGCAGTATAGAATACTGGAGCCCTTAGACTTAGCATTTGTCAAACAAATACTACCAAGCTGCTGCTGCAGCGAGCCTAGTAAGGGAAAAAAATAAAAGGATTAACACAAAGCAGAGAACTTTAGCCATTCTGAACAAACTCCATCCACCACCATCTTCTCATCCTGCCATTGATTTTTGAAGACCCAAAGATTCCTAGATTTTCATAACCGCCATAAAATATATTTGGTTAGTTGAATTCTATCTTCAGCCTCCTTGCTCATATGCATCAAACATACTTATTTCCATCAGCTTTTGAAGCAGGCAATGTCCTTCTGTATAGCATTCCATTTCACCAGGGCAAGCCTCCAAACAAGTTTAGCTCTAGGGCAGTTGAAGAGAATGTGCTCAGTTGTTTCTTCAATGATACCACAGGCTTTACAGATGCAATCCACTTTGGTACCTCTCTTGCTCAAGTTTGAAAGCGAAGGCAATATCCCGGAAAAGCACTTACAGATGAAGTGTTTAATTTTCTTTTTAATTTTGATTTTCCAACTGAATCTTTTAACCTTGTGAATCCAAGAGTGTTGGTTACTGGTTTCAGGCAAATCCGATCCTAGGACCTTTCTTTTGATAAGGTTATCATAGGTAGAGGCTACTGTAATGCCCAAGGAAAAGTGTTGTAAATATTTATTTGTGGATATTGTTGGAAAATTTATTGAATGAATTTGTAACATAAAGTTTATTTGTTGAAACCGTGTCTTTCACTTACAAAGTACAACTTGTTTTCATGTTACAAACAGAACTTCATTAAATTTTGAATTAATGGTATTAAATGAAGTATTAATGTAAGTGGCTTGCTTAAGCCTATATAGAAAGACTTGTCTTCTTTTGATGAAATACACGAAACCAAATAAAATATTTCCAAAGTCTTATTCCCCCATATGTCTTTTAAGTGTTTTGGTCCAGGCATAATTCCAGTTCGCCGGATTAGTTTCAGTTTTTCCGTTGTATCCTGGGAAACAGACGCTCATACGGGGCGAATCTGTTTTAAGGACACTGTGTTATCACAGGCCTCGGTATTATATATTATAGCCATCTTATTTTTATTATCCCGTTAAAGTTCTCTACAATCTTAAAACATATTCCAATTAAAGATGGTTGTTGAACAAAATACTATTGGCGTTGCTAATACCGGTGGTGCTACTACAATTTCTATTTCTCCTTCTGTTCCAGTAAATCATGCTGATAAACCGGAAAAAATTTAATGGCTTGAATTTCAAGCGCTGGCAGCAAAAGATGCTGTTTTATCTCACTACGTTGAACCTTGCGGGGTTCTTGACGGAAAATCCACCAAAGTTGGGGGAAAATCTGGATATTCAAGTGGTTAGTGCGCTTGATGCATGGAATTACTCGGATTTCTTGTGTAGAATTATGTGATGAACTGCTTGGCTGATACACTGTACAACGTGTACAGTTCTATCAAAACAGCGAAAGAGTTGTGGGAATCTTTGGATAAAAAAATATAAAACCGAAGATGCTGGAGCTAAGAAATTTCTTGTAGGTCGGTTTCTGGACTACAAGATGGTTGACTCGAAGACTGTAATCAGTCAAGTGCAAGAGCTTCAAATAATCTTGCATGATATCCATTCCGAGGGAATGGTTGTGAATGAAACTTTCCAGGTGGCTGCCATAATTGCAAAGCTACCACCGAGCTGGAAAGATTTCAAAAACTATTTATTGCATAAGAAAAAAGAGATGACTGTTGAAGAGCTCGTTGTTAGACTTCGAATTGAAGAAGACAACAAGGGCTACGACAACAAAATGGTTAACCCTTATTTGGCCAAGGCTAATGTTGTTGAGCATGGCGAAAGCTCAAACAAAAATAATAAGAAAAAAGCTGGCAATAATGGGAAAGCAATAATGGGGCCAAAGAAGCAAATTTTCAAGAAAAAATTTTCTGGAAATTGTTATAATTGTAATAAATCTGGCCATAAGGCATCTGATTGTAGGTTGCCAAAGAAAAATCAAGAAGCCCACATGGTAGAAAATCTGGCCAAAGATGTTGATGAGATGCACCTCGCTGCAGTTATATCCGAGGTGAATCTGGTGGGCTCAAATCCACATGAATGGTGGATTGACACGGGTGCTACCCATCATGTTTGATCAAACAAGGAATTGTTTAATGACCTTGACGAGACTGTGGACGGAGAAAAGCTTTTCATGGGAAATTCTGCCACATCTGACATCAAAGGAGTGGGGAAAGTGGTACTGAAAATGACATCTGAAAAAGAATTGACTCTTAATAATGTTCTTTATGTACCAGAAATTCGTAAGAACCTAGTGTCTGGTTCTTTGTTGATCAAACATGGTTTTCGTGTAGTGCTTGAATCTGATAAGGTCATTTTGACTAAAAATAGAGCATTTATAGGGAAGGGTTATGAATGTAATGGGCTTTTTAAGCTCAATGTGATGACAATTAATAAAAATGTTAATTCTTCCGTTTATATGCTTGAGTCTTCCATTGTGTGGCATGGTAGATTGGGACATGTCAATTATAATATCCTGCGCAGGTTAATAAAATTGAAAAGCATACCTATGCTCCATATTGATTCAAAACATAAGTGTGAAACTTGTGTTGAAGCAAAATTGACACGATTACCGTTTCAAACTATTGAAAGAAATAGTGAACCACTTGATTTAATTCACACTGATATATGTGATTTAAAAGCTGTCACGACACGTGGTGGAAATAAATATTTCATTACTTTTGTATATGATAGCACTAAATTTTGTTATGTGTATCTTCTCAAAAGTAAGGATGAAGCGATAGAGAAATTTATTCTCTACAAAAACGAAGTCGAAAATCAGCTAAATAAAAAGATTAAGGTGATAATAAGTGACAGAGGAGGTGAATATGAGTCACCTTTTGCTGAATTCTGTGCCCAACATGGGATAAGACATGAAATGACAGCACCTTATTCACCGCAACAAAATGGGATTGCGGAGAGAAAAAATCGTACTTTAAAAGAAATGATGAATTCAATGTTGTTAAGTTCTGGACTTACACAGAACATGTGGGGGAAAGCTGTGTTGTCAGCAAATTACCTTTTAAATAAGGTTCCCCGTAAAAAGTTAGACAAAAGTCCATATGAATTATGGCATGGAAGACCACCATCCTACAAATACTTGCGAGTGTGGGGGTGTCTGGCAAAGGTAGCAATACCTACGCCAAAGAAAATAAAGATTGGACCAAAAACTGTTGATTGCATATTTATTGGATATGCACACAACAGTAGTGCTTATCGTTTTCTTGTACATGAATCCAAAATTGAGGAAATTCATAAGAATACGATACTTGAATCTAGAAATGCTTCATTTTTTGAGCATATATTTCCACGTAAGTCTGAAGTGGATTCTAGTTCCACTAAAAAAAATTTGGAAATAATGGAAAAATATCAAGATGGATATGTTGAGGTAGAACCTCGGAAAAGTAAAAGAGGTAGGATAGAAAAATCTTTTGGTCCAGATTTTGTAACCTATATGGTTGAAAGCGAACCACAAACGTTTTCAGAAGCTGTAAATTCTTCTAAAGGACCTCTTTGGAAAGAGGCAATCCAAAGTGAAATTGATTCTATTTTGCAAAATCACACATGAGAGCTAGTGGATCTTCCTCCTGGAAGTAAACCATTGGGCTACAGATGGATTTTCAAAAGGAAAATAAAATCTGATGGAACAATTGATAAGTATAAGGCTAGACTTGTAATTAAAGGTTATAAGCAAAAAAAAGGCCTTGATTACTTTGATACATATTCTCCGGTAACGAGGATAACATCCATCAGGGTGATTATTCCAATTGCAGCTTTAAGAAATCTTGAAATACATCAAATGGATGTAAAAACAGCTTTTCTAAATGGAGATTTAGAAGAAGAGATTTATATGGAGCAACCTGAAGGGTTCTCTGCTCCCGGGCAAGAGAATAAAGTTTGTAAATTGGTTAAGTCTTTGTATGGCTTAAAACAAGCTCCAAAACAATGGCATGAAAAGTTTGATAATGTCATGATTCAAAGTGGATTTAAAATTAATGAATGTGATAAATGTGTTTATGTTAAAGACACGGAAAAAGGTTATGTAACCCTATGTCTTTACGTAGATGACATGCTCATTGTTGGAAGCAATGATAAAATTATTAAATCCACAAAAGATATGTTAAATTCTAGATTTTACATAAAAGATATGGGTCTAGCTGATGTGATTCTTGGAATTAAAATTCATAGAACATCACAAGGAATTGTTCTGAGTCAGGCACATTATGTGGAGAAAATCCTTAAAAAATTTAATAAGGATGATTTGACTCAGGATAGGACCCCGATAGATACAAGTCAACATCTGCCGAAAAATAAAGGAGAAAGTGTTTCTCAAGTTTCGAGGGTGATAGGGAGTCTGATGTATCTAATGAATTGTACTAGACCAGACATCGCCTTTGCTGTGAGTAAACTGAGTAGATATACAAGTAATCCAGGAAATGAACACTGGAAAGGAATTGTGAGATTAATCAGATACTTGAGATATACTTGTAAATATGGTCTGCACTACTGTAAATATCCAGCTGTAATTGAAGGCTATAGTGATGCCAACTGGATATCGGATATGAAAGATTCTAAATCCACTAGTGGATATTTATTCACTTTGGGAGGTGCAACCATATCATGGAAATCTTCTAAGCAGACTGTTATTGCCAGATCCACAATGGAGTCCGAGTTTATAGCATTGGATAAAAGTGGAGAAGAGGCAGAGTGGCTTCGCCATTTCTTAGAAGATATTCCAAAATGGTCTAAGCCAGTGCCAGCCATTTGTATACATTGTGATAGTCAATCGGCTATAGGAAGGGCACAAAGTAATATGTATAATGGTAAGTCTAGACATATTCGTCGTAGACATAATACCATTAGACAACTACTCTCAACTGGTACTATATCTATTGACTATGTGAAGTCAAAAGATAATCTTGCGGATCCGCTAACCAAAGGGTTAAATAGAGAGTTAGTTGCTAAATCTTTGAGAGGAATGGGACTTAAGCCTCTAGAAATGAGTTGATACAATAGAAACCCTACCTTGTTGACTGGAGATCCCAAGATCTTGGTTCAAAGGGACAACCTAATTGTAAAAAGACTTTTGTGATCACTGTAGGATTTTATCCAATGTCCATTCCTTAAACAGTGATACACGTGGTGAGTAGGATAAGCATTTGGCTTTTAATGATTCTTGTATGGGAAGGTACTACTGGCTACTTGTAATTATGAATCACCTATGTGAGAGAGAAGTAGGGCCGCTTTGAAGAGAATTGTGTGAGGCTCAATTCTTAGACCCTCTCACAGAACCAGGCTATGTCCAGGGCCATTAATGGACATAATAATGAGAACTGGAATATGTTAGGGAGAATCCTGTGTGAAGTATATTTATCGTTTACACAAAAAGCAGAACAGTTCAAAGACATCGCGTCTACTGGTCAGTTAGTAAAGTTGATGTGCTTTCACAAGAGAAGGTTCAAAGGGTAACACCTACCTATCCTATGAATGTTTCAACTGTCGGACCATAACATGTTTTTGTGCTATTTTCAAATTCATTAATGTGGGGGATTGTTGGAAAATTTATTGAATGAATTTGTAACATAAAGTTTATTTGTTGAAACCGTGTCTTTCACTTACAAAGTACAACTTGTTTTCATGTTACAAACATAACTTTATTAAATTTTGAATTAATGGTATTAAATGAAGTATTAATGTAAGTGGCTTGCTTAAGCCTATATAAAAAGACTTGTCTTCTTTTGATGAAATACACGAAACCAAATAAAATATTTCCAAAGTCTTATTCCCCCATATGTCTTTTAAGTGTTTTGGTCCAGGCATAATTCCAGTTCGCCGGATTAGTTTCGGTTTTTCCGTTGTATCCTGGGAAACAGACGCTCATACGGGGCGAATCTGTTTTAAGGACACTGTGTTATCATAGGCCTCGGTATTATATATTATAGCCATCTTATTTTTATTATCCCGTTAAAGTTCCCTACAGATATTACCTGGATATAAACTTTGTAGGTTGAACCATAAGCCTATTAGGTCATTAGTTATGCAAATTGTATTCCCTTATATATAAAGCTCAAAATGAATGAGTGAGATTATGGTCTTATGACTTTTCATCTCTTCTTCCTTGTTCTCTCCCCGTTATATTTTTCTTTATCCTACATATCGACAGGGCATAATTGTCGGTAATATCACGACCTCACAACTTTTGGTAATTTTAACTAAACTTTTAGAATATAGCAAATATATACACCACTAGCTTTGACTATTGTTAGCAAATCGAACCACACGGGCCAATTTCGGGTTTTGTGGCATGGATATTTCTGCTGACATGGAGGAAAGAATATATAAAAGAACTGGGGTTTGAACTTTTTATTTTCACAAACAACACCCCATAAGGGTTGGAGGTTAAGCTCGGACCCCCAACCTGTATATAAATAGGCCCTAAATGGGCTGAAAAGTCACAAGATTACAAGTCCAAAGTCTGATATACATCAAGTCAAACAAAAACAAAAACAGAAACAAGAAACAATAAAAGAATATAGAAAAAGCTGCCAACAACAGCAAATAAAATGAAATATTAGATCCTGGTCCGGGAAGAGTCCAGGAAAACAGTCAGCATCACAGAGAGCAGATGCACCAAAAGGAAGGACCGACTATACAAACCTGAATGAAGGGTATCCCATCTGGTCCATCTATATAGGGGTACAAAAGCGGGAAGGAATATCGTCAGGATAAAGAATGCGCCTTTGGGGGGTGGAGGACCCCATGCCAGCGAAGAAGTCAGCAGGTCGGCTCCCTCGCGGAAGATGTGCGAGATCCGAAAGCAAATCGACCGAAGTGTGGCTCTAATACGCATGAGAGGATGTTGAATATGCCACGTGTCCTGATGGCCAGAGGTCAAGAGAGTAATGACAGCGGCATCGTCCAACTCTATCTAAATGTCAGTGGAGAGGCATCAATCCGTAGACCGATCTAAAGCGCCTGAATCTCTGCATCATAACTCAAAAAGGCTTGAAGAGGGGCATGGAAAGCGGTAATAAGAGCACCGATATGGTCCCTAATCAGGTCCCCCACCTTCGCGGCTCACGTGAGTCGGTCAAAGGATCCATCAGTGTTTAGTTTAACCCCAGGGAGCCCGGGTCTCAACCAAACAATAGCTCTGGGGCGTGGGAGCTGGACAAGCGACAGTGAAGATGGTGCAAAGTGGTGAGGAGGCGTGCATCATGTCTAGTCTCTCGGCGTGTGTCTTCTCAGAGTGGTGAGGAGAGATAGATGTCTGTCAACCTGCAAGATAATATAGGAACAAAAAAGAAGTATCCATATTTGCATTATTCCTTTCTGTCTAGATGGACCAAAGCATCAGACAAGGAATAAACAAACCCACGTGTGATCTATCGTGTGTGCTCTGTGTGAAATAACTCAGAAGCTCAAAAAAGTTATATGTGGCGGGTAGAGGTATAAGGGTATAACTAGAATAATGCTTTCACACTCTCCTCACAGTTTCGCTCTTAAGAAAAAAATAAGTAACGGTCTCAGTCTGAAAATAGTCGATCTTAACACAACAATAGCAACATGAGGGGAAGGAGAACCCCCTCACCTACATCACAATGCCAATCGGTAGACGGCGCAGAAAAAAAGCACCATAGGAAAACAGAGGTGGTCGGGGTAAGTAGGTCAGTCCAGATGGCCCCGAAGAGCAGGTTAGGTCGGTCACCTAGCCATACTTCCCCCCAAGCCGAGTTTGTAGAGAAGGCACCCGAAGATGTAAGTCTCCACCTCATACCATCCAAACCGTCCTCGGAGATGGGATCTGATGGATCTAATCTATCATCTGGTCACTAAAACCCGATCCAGTGCCCAAAATCCTCTCTAACCTATCCCTTACCCATCCCCCCTCCATCTACAGGTCCTTCACATGCATAACAGGAAGGTGAACTTGGGAGCTCAGGGTTACATGATGGTATTTTAACCAACACACCAACCCAAATTGTACAAAAAGATAACTACTGATACTGTTGACGTCTCGGTGGCTCCTGAACCTTCGGCAAACTCTGGTGGGGAATCGTCAACAGGCCCCAAGGATGATAATGTGTCCAAAGAAGATTCACTTGACAAGGAGATTGACGAGTTTGACATGTCTGATGGTGATAATATCCCTTCAAAGTCCGTGGAGTCACCAGCAAAAGATGGTGATTTTGGTGATAGTGACACCAGTCCATGAGATGTTGGTAATGCTTTTTCTAGTCAATTTTACTCTCATGTTGCCGAGTCAAGGTACAATGATGTTTTCTCTCAGATGTTGTAGGTGTGAACGGTCAGTGGTTTCTTCTCATTTTGAACGTTTTTGGTTGTTAGATCTTTTGAAAGTGGTAGGTCTTGATAAATCTGTTCAGTCAGTGGGAAAATTATGCCCTAGGTTAGTTAGTGAGTTTTACTCAAATATGTGCTCTTCTGTTGTTGACCCTAAATCCCTGAAGTTTCAAAAAGTCTTTGTTAGGAACTGCATCGTTAATTTCTCTCTTTATGTGATAGAGTGCTTAGGTATAGGGGATGGGTCATCACTGTCTCCCTTGGATGATGATCTTGATGAAGTGGCGATTGATTACTGGCACTCAGTTAACTAAATGGATCTTTCATAGACTATTTGTGAAAAGTCTAACTGACCAAGCCAATGCACTTCAAAAAATGAGATCCTTGAATAGGACAACTACTTCGCACAAAACAACGTCTGACACTCATTGAGTAGTGTTTCTTTTTATTTTAGGTCTGTTATCTTCGAAAATGTTGTATCTTTCGTTGATTTGTCAAATCCTCACAAGCTTCTGCCATTTCTTGTGGTTAATGATTACATTTGCATGCGTGATATGGTCAAAATGGACACCAGAATTGGTGACGACTTGCAACGACTGTCAAGCCTTTGACTTTATTTTATAAGAAGGTTCAGCACAAGGTCACTGCCTTTGTCAAAGCCTCTGATGTCTCTTCTAGTTGGACAAGTTCATTGTGCAACCAACGTTATTTGAAATCTTAAGAAAATGATGGATGATCAGGGGAGGTATTACAAAGAGATTCTTAGTGGGTTGTAAGCTAAGGCTTCTTTGGAATATAAGGCAAAAAAAAGAGGAGAAAAAGAGCCAAGGGATAGGGGAGATCAAGTTAAGAAGACTGCTGCTACTACTTTGAAGATGAATAATGCTGCCAAAAAGAAAGAAAAGAAGATTGCTGAGGAAGAGAAGGTTCCTGAGCTGCAGAAGAATAAGAAGACGAGGATGCAGATTTAGAGTCTGCTAATGATGACAGTGAAGGTTCCTCTGAAGAAGAAAGTTTCGTTGAGTCTTTTGCTTAAGTGTTTCTGATTGTTATGGATGTTTATTTTGAAAAACATTTAGTTGTTGCTGTGTTGGTAGTTTGCCCTGATGGCCTTAGGTGATGGACAAATTTTACTTACTTTTGGTTTTATGCATGGTGGGATGATGAACCATGCTTTATGGATACTTATTAAACATTCCACTTGGTTACATTTGTTCAGGTTAATTCACTGGAGTTGTTCTAAGAACACATTACTTTAGACTTGAAATGAAGATTTTGGATTGTGCTGTTTTGGTTGTGCTATTGTCTAGTTTTTGTTACAGGTTCTTAGAAAAAAGTTTTTTGATTTATATACCAAAGGAGGAGATTGTTAATATTTGAAGGTTCGCATTAAATCAACAAACTCCAGTGAAGCTGGACCCTACATTAGATACTAGAGCCCTCCGTAAATAAAAGATTTTTTTTTATTATATTATTCTATTTTATTTTATTCCCTTAATTTTATTTAATTGAACTTATTAATCTGTTTATTATACTAACAGAAATCGAGAAGGAATCTACAAAATATCTTTTCCTTGGAGGAGTCGCACTTGATTAAAAGGAAGAGTCCTATTTATCATGCATAGGAGTCAAAGCGCGTAGAAGAACTTTCTTATGTGGCATCAGAATATCGCGTGAAGAACTTACCATACTAAGGGTGCCTAGCAAATAAGAGAAGAATTCATGAGGAGCATATCTTGAGATCTAAGGCGCAACAATTAAGGGGATTGAAGATTGTAGGGAAACTTACTTTGTGCATGAAGAGATAAAAGATACTCACACGAAGAATTAAAGAAGAGATTTTTAGAGAGGTCAATACTGATTATATTATTAATAGAGTGTTCTTGAGAAGACCATTGGAGTTTAATTTAGTTTTTATGAGTTTAGAGACGAGAGCTTATTCACAGTCTCATTAAGGTTTAAAACTTATCACTGTTATCAGTTAGCTAAGGATCGATTCAGGAGGAACGCTTAGAAGTACTTGAGGGATTTGAGGGAAAAAATTCAAAACTAGTCCCACATGCACAAGGGGTGACATTTTTGGTCCCAACGGAATGCAAAAAATATAAATAGTCCCACAACTTTTAAAAAATGATCAAAAGTAGGACTTTTTGCTGGATTTTACTGTTTTCGGCCCGGAATGCCACATGGCGCACACGTGGCATATATTTTTTACACGCTGGCATCCGACGTGGATATGAAAAAAATCAAAACTAGTCCCACAGGTATAGGGAGGTGACATTTATGGTCCCACAGGTATAGGAAGGTGACATTTTTGGTCCCACAAGTATGCATAAAATATGCAACAAAATATGCCACGTGTGCGCCACGTGGCATTCCGGGCCGGAAACAGTAAAATCCAGCAAAAAGTCCTATTTTTGATTATTTTTTAAAAGTTGTGGGACTATTTATTTTTTTTGCGTTCCGTTGGGACTAAAATTGTCACCCCCTTATACCTGTGGGACTAGTTTTGAATTTTTCCCGGGATTTGAGTAATAAATCCACAAGGGATTTGTGGTTGGAAAAATAGTGTGTGTAAGTGATTACGTCGTAGGTAGTGGAGATGGAGTCTTCATTGTAAATGTTAAGTGTAATGGATCCAACGCTTATATATACAAAAGAGTTCCGGAGAGGAAGTGTGATGCTCCCCTGAAGGTTCATGTTGTTGTACAACCCTGCTACCGAAAATTGTGTGAACTTACATTGGGTTTCCCGCTATGTACTTAGCGCAATTATGGTATATCTCCTTAAATTACATATATGATCCAATTTCTCTCTCTCTCTCTCTCTCTCTCTCTCTCTCTCTCTCTCTCTCTCCCCTTATATATATATATATATATATATGGACTGTGTTGATTTGTAAGGATCGAATTACATGATCATTAGCAAAATAAATGAGTTTTTAAAAATTTTTAAGATCAACTACAGCCCTTATCTATACTCGAGTGTAAAGTTTATTCTACTCTAGAGTAAAGTTAAACAAAAATAAAGTTTACTCTTCAACCGTTTGCTCTACATTTTACTCCATATAAATATCTTTTTTATCTTCTTTATTTTAATTTTTTTAATATCAATATATAATTAAATTAGATATATTATTTTACACAGATTTTATTTAAATAATCACTATACAAATAATAAAAAAATTAAATAAATATATAAATCGTTATATAACGATTATTTTACTTACTAAAACATGTTTGTAGTATAATATTAACTATGTTTGAAGAAAAAAATCAACATTTTATTTAATTTGTAAATTAAATTACAGTTTTTTTATTATTTATTTGTACACATTTTGTCAAAAAAGCTTACTATTTTTACCTAAAAAAAAATAAAAAAATGATATATTTTTAAAATTACAACAGAAATTTAATGGTGTTTATTTATACATATTTTGTCAACATTGTGCATTAACATATGCGACAATATTACCCCAGAACAATATTTTCACATGATGTAGCGATGGAACAGTAGCATCGCTTATCTTGCGCTAAGATATACAGTAGTTGGGTAAAATTCCACGCAGGAACCAAATAAACTCCACGCAGACTCTAGCGCAAGAGGGTAATTTGGTGCGCTCTCTAGTCATAGACATGACCTCGTTAAATAAGTATTTTTTTTTTTTTTTTTGTCGATTGGGGGTATCCCTACATTCACTCAACGGCCTCACCACAAATTGCCAGCCCCTGCTCGCTGGAGAGCCAGGAACTCATGCCTATCGATCTAGGGGATTCACTCACCAAGGCGTGAGACTAATCCCCAAGAAGTGCAGAGTGCCCCATCCCTATATCCCATGATATTTATGTTCGATCCCACAACTTCTGGCATAAACAGTAAATTAGCCTCCACTGTGAACCATGGGACTACATGCCATAGGGGGCTAAAGTAAGTATAAGATTTGAGATTTGAATAATTGAACAATTTAAATAAAACGTAGCCAACAACTTAATTTTAATAGTAAGTTGTCAATTTTTTAACATATCTTTTCATCAGTAAATCCTTTGCCTATAGTAATAGACTAGTACAACACCCGTGTATTATACGGGTGCTTGCTAATTTTTTTCTTAAAATCTAAAATTAATGAGAAAAAGTAATTTGAAAATTTAAATACCTTTTATGAGAATATATATATTATTATAAATTTATTATGACACTTTTTATTTGTGCGACTTACCTGTGTTATATTATACTAATTTTTTTAACTTACAATATATAACTACATTAATTATAAATATATCAATTGAGAAATAATTTTATTTTTCTAATGAATTTTAATACATATTATTATTTTTTATTATTATAAAGATAAATATAATTTATTTTTTCTTATATACAATATGGATGTCAAATCGAAGATCATCAAAAGATGATTAATTTGATATATTATATATGTAAAACCGATAAGAAATACAAAAGTTATCAACTTTTAAAATACATTTATAATTCAATAGCTTATTGAATGAAACAAATCAAAATTCAGGGATATTTTAGTCACTTAGTGCCTCACTATATAAAATTACAAAGAATTAAAAGGTTATATTAGTACAAGTGATATTAAAATACCTAGGTTAGTTGGGAAATGGCTTGGAGGTTTCCTCATGAATGTGGGATTTTGCTCTATCACTGGGGCGAGCTATGGGGACTTTTCCAAGGTCTTAGATTGGCTTGGGAGTTGGGAGCGAGGCAAGTACTGGTGGAGGTCGATAATAGTTGCGTCGTGGAGATGGCCCTAGGACATGACAACAATCTTGGGCTTCACGAATCACTTGTCCAGGCAATTCGGGATTTACTCAAGCAGGAGTGGAGCGTCCGTGTATCTCATATCTTTAGAGAAGGAAATTTTTCGACAGATAAATTAGCTTCGCTAGCTTCTGGAGTTCCGGTTGGGTTCCATCGCCTCATGTCCCCGCCACCGGATCTTGGTCACTGGTTGAACTATGATATAGTTGGGGTGACTCGCCATCGTCGTGTGTTGATTTAAGCATTTTTAGGCTTCGGCCTCCTTTATTGTACCAAAAAAAAAAATACCTAGGTTAGTTAAATAATATTTATG
>CACSLK010027840.1:3113276-3124561 GCA_902706635.1 Striga hermonthica | reverse complement strand
AGTGTAAATTCCTCTAACATTTGCTTTTCAGTCAGTCGGTTAATAATTTGGGCCGGTGTTGTACATCTCAATAATTGGGTTTGGGCCCACATATATCTACTTGGGGAATCTTCTGGCTAGGCCTTGCGGAAAATAAAGTGGACATTGGTGAGAACCATATAAAAATGGGAAATTTTTAGTCCTCCTATAAGATATACAAATATTTTCAAATTTACCTTCATATGAAAGTATTTTCAATTATACCTAATGAAACTAATTTATTTATGAGATTGCATCAATAGCAGTTACCATATATATTTAACTTCCATCCCCCTTTTGTGGACTTGATTAAGAGAGAGAAAAGAAAAATAATAACTGATTCATTTATTAATTCCTTAATTCACGCAACTTGTACATTGTAATTCAAAGCAGCGTCAGGTAGTATATTTTGAGTTTATGTTAGTATATATTCAGTGTATGTTGCAAAAATTATATAATTCACGCATTCGCCAGGTAGTATATTTTGAGTTTATGTTAGTACATATTCAGTATATGTGCAACATATACTGAGAAAAGTTACTTCGGATATATTCGGATATACCCAACATATAACCCAAGAAAAAATTGAATTATTAAACAGATAACCAGAGAAAATTTACTTCGGATATACTCGGATATACCTGACATATACCCAACTCAGTTTATAAATATACCTTCGAATTATATACATTTTCAACATATACCCAACTCGTTTTTTTTATTAATGATATATGTGTTGTGTTCAACAAAAAATCTTCTAATATACCAAACATAAACTATGAATAAATATTGAAAACATAAAAAAATTATCCATTCACAAGCTAATTTGTACAAACAATATACCAAACATAAACTAAATGTTCAATAACTGTACACATCCCTAAGATGTACATATACTACACATATACTGCATATACACGCTACATATAAAGAAAACGTACAAAGAACAATTTGTTAGGGCTTTATATGATATATAAGTTCCAACAGAAAATGTAAACGTCACAGCCCCTAAATCTCCCCGTCGGCGAACCTTTTCCTCTTCACTTTCCCGAGCTCCACTCCCAAATCCCACATGGTTTTCATAAACAAATTAGAAAAAATAAATTTCGGTTATCAATAAAACATTTACCAATCAATAAGAATCAACTAAAGGTCCAACACATAATTACAATACTTAAAAAATCCCGAGGAACAAAAGAATTTAAAAAGGAACAAAAGAAAAAATAATAAAAACCATAAAATTTGGGAACCAATAAACATAAAACTTCAAAAGGAACAAAAGAAAAAAACAATTCAAATACTTTGTTTCAACAAATCAGATTAAAAGGATGTTGAAATTTGGGAAGTAACAGACACGACATTTAAATTGTAAAAGAAAAGAAAGGCAAAGGCAGTCAAAGCAAACGAACTTGAGAATATACCTTAAACAAGAATAAACTACTGCAAATGACGGCGGGAGATGATCGACGGATGTTCTTGTCCGCGGGGCGGCGGTGCTTGAGCGAGGAGTCGGAGGCGGATGGGGATGGCTTGGGGCGGTGTGTTGTTTGCAGTAAGAGTTTCAATTTTTAGGTAAAAGAAATCTTTAATTTCAATTATGAATCGGATTACCATTTAATAAGCCAAGAAAATAGGGAATAACTGTTACATCCCAAATTGAGGTATTATTGAAATAATTTTAGCTTAGTTGGACAATTTTATAAATAAAAATATAAAAGGCATATAAGTGTAATAAAAGTCATAACTAGTTGTAAGGGATGCAAATTCCTCTATAAAAATAGGATAGTTTGGACTGAAGAAGAAGAAGAAGAAGAAGTTAACCCATCGATTTTGAAATATTAAAACCTACTCATATATATTATCAACGTAGAAATTATTAAGGTAAATAATAATTTTTTGTCCAACACATATATATTGTTATGAGCCATTAATTTTATAGTGAATCGAAAAGATTAATTCAACACTTTTGAGAGTCCGTTTAATGATTTCTGAAATTATATATACTACACATTAATTGCGACTCAACAAATTTAGATTTAGTCATTCATCATCCATGCATATAAATTACATATATGTTGGTCGAATGCATTGGAGACGATAATTCAAATCAAATTAGCATTTCGTTCATTAATTATCACGTGTTAAACTTGAAATTAGATCAGATGTTGGTTTAATATTAAAACTTTTTATGAAAAAATAAATGATACTCTAGTAATAATTGATAAGTCCATATATATATATGATTCTGCTGACCAAAGAATGGACAAACGACGTTTCGTTCCAATACTACGTAGTAATTGTGTGATGCCAATGCCAGGCACCGACAGTTTTGTGCCTGTCTTAAATTTAATGCGTGCTAACTAAAGTTGCAGCAAATCAATGTAGTACGTACTATTGTCCACCGTAAATTTGACTTCAAATCGTCAAAGTTCAAACAAATGCTAATAATATATTAATAATTAAAGTAAGGTGGAGAATATGAAGCACAAACAACGATCACGCCAAATATGCCACGTCACTCATTAATTACTAAGTAGTAGTAGTTTGCACGTCTCATTTTAGTCTCTAAACGAATGAAATGCTTATTTGGTCAAGCAACTAAATAAACAGACCAATCCACCACAATCTGTTTCTTGCATAATAATTAATGACCAAATTAATTAATTGTAAGCCTGCGCTGCTTGCCTTGAATCGGTATACACAATCGTATTTCTTTTTACAATAATACTAATATATATATATATATATATACTTTTAAAATAAAATGTCCGATAAATATAATCAAAAGTACAATATATATTTCATAACAGACGTTTATATATGTCTATTAAATAAAAAAAATAATGACAGATTGATCAGCTTTACATTAGGCTGCTGCCTCATGAATAAATATTATTTTTGCATCTTATGTAGTTTGTGTTGGCAAATTTGGAGTGTTTGCAGTTGCACACTGAATTCATTAAAGCACCCATAATCTGCATTTCATTTTCATAAAAAAAAAAATAAATAAATAAATTACAAAACAGCCAAGTTTGAAACCTTAGAGCTGCTGCAGCAAATCATTTTTGGGTTCCTTTTTTTTCCCAGCGTTTGCAAACACTTCCTATATTGCCTCTATATATATTCTCAAAATAAAAACATATAAATAACTTATTCAAAAAACAAAGAATGTGAAAATAAAAAATAAAAAAAAAAATTACACATTCCTTTCTTCTCAGACTCCTTACATGATGGTATATTTACTCGAGTTTCTTCTCACACGACCTCGTTCGATCAACACAGCACGATCATGTTCAATCCCCACCACGAACGTGCTCCAATCCAACGCTAAGCCAAGGAAATAATTTAAAAAAAAAAAACGTATATAATATTTACCTAAGATTTTTTCTCTTGTTGCTTCTTGTTCAATCTCACCAACATCTCCGCGTATAGGATTTCATTCCATGCATCGGGCACGCCAGGTAGGCACCAATGGCTACAGTCCTGAAAACTCAAAGGTGACCTTCTTTCAACATCGGTCAAATGCTGTTTACGATAAATCGAGGGGTGACCGTCTTTTCGGTAGTCGGTCATTCGCGTGACGTTTAAATAGGTCACATGGGTTTTCATATTTTTTATAACTTTTTCCAATACGGTCATCTTGGGGGGATATGATGCGAGATATGTCTCGTTTTTTATGGGCTCCGATTCGTGATCACATGCGCCACCCGAATTCCATTGTCCACCACTGTAAAATACAATTAAGCTGTTATTTGATATTTATTTAGATCATATCGTAATAAGATCGAATCTAATGAAAGAACAAAGATGATAAAAACACTCCCTTAGTTAGACTAGGTATTTTATTAATAACCTGAAATGAGAAGCAGAATAGCCTCTAAAGAAGACGAGAGACGTATGAGGATTCACATTGGCATCTACCCATAGAGCCCACGTTGTGGTGGCTTTCCGGAAAGCCTCCAGAACATTCAACTCTCTGTACACATGGCTGCCCTCTTGATAATAATCCTTCCTGAAAAAAAAAAAAAAAAACAAAACAAAATATATTACAAATAATTTATTGTCATTATGAAAATATTTAGCAATCAAGTATCGCGGACTGCCCAAATTAGAGTGAATTGCGTTTTTACCCTAAAGAAGTCTTCTCATGAGTCCACCAATGCCCGGTATTGAACACGATGAAGTCTGCATTCTTATATCTATCAGCCGAATGGCTGATTAAATCGAGTCTCAAAGTTTCCTTTTTTGTCCCATCTTTCCCAGTCACTTCCCACTCTTGAACCAAAAACGGAGTTGCGAAAAATTCCACCGTGCATTTATAGTCCTATAAAGATTACACAGAGCTTAGAAGATTAAATGAAGGCTAATTCAGGAAAGTTACCGAAAACTCCAATTATCTTTCGAAATTACAGGTACATCTTGAGATTTTCAGGATGCAATTTGTGAAACAGAAATACGCGTAGGGTGGAAATGTGTAATTCTAACAGTGAAACTTACTTCAAAGACAAAGGAATAAGAAGCTTCTCCACGAAAATGTTGCCGACCATTTTCTTCATAGACTTTCTTCTTATCTTTTACAGAGTTTCTCAGGATGCAAACAAGAGATTCCCACATATTTCTATTTAAAGAATCCCCCACAAAAACTAATCTCTTTCCTCTCAGCAACTCCAGCATATGAGCTCCATCTAACCTGAACAATATGCAGGATCAACAAAATTCAAACGGTTGTAATGTATAACAAATAAGTTTGCATGTTTACAACAAACAAAATTAACAGTTTCAATGGTAATGTCCAGAAATATTAGGAAATTGATAGCCAAACGAGAACCTTTGGAATGTTAAACTGAATAACAAAATTCACAAACTCAAACCCTGCCCATTGTCACGGAATTATAATAAATGACATCCAAACAGCCTAATAATTTAAAATTCCAATTGATTTTAAAACTGTCTCGCTAAGATAAATGCCTACATGCCATTTCAATTCCAAGAAACGAACTTCCCGACTTGATACATATAAACCCATCAATGATGAAGCAAGCTACTATAAAAAGTTGGGGGAAAAAAAAGCAAAAATAAAATTTAAATTTAAAAAAGACTTAGCCAGGTTCATACCTTGGGAGAGTGCAACCCTTTGGCTTCCATTTCTGTTTGTAATAGCCATGATCAGGCCTACCATTAAGGAAACAATCAAACTGCTCGTCAATCAGAGAACAAGAACCAGGTTTGTACAGTGGATAAGATTCATCCTTCACCCAATTCCCATCAAACAGATCACACTTCATCAGAGACTCAATCAGATCATCAATTCCCTTTTTGGGCACACCCGAATTCGTGCCATTATCATGCTTTCTCTGCGGAGAAGAAGAAGTTACATTCTTGACCACAATACCCTTTTCCCCATTTGCAATAATGCTTGAATTTGACTTCAAGACTTCAGCTTTATCACGAGATTTTTCGCCCTGTCTCATATTTTGAGACTGATTTAACTCCGTTGATGGGTTTGTGCTGTTCTTCACAGCTTGATTCAAAGAGGGTTTCATGTCCGAAATCGAGGTGTTATTTGGCTTCTCTTTATGGGTTAAAGCTTCTGCCTTTGTCTGGTTTTTCACTACATTAGGCTTATTATCCGAACTGGGCCGAGAAAAAGTAGTGTTTTGCGACCCAGCGGCGCTCGGGGTTGGCGCACTGGACGACGAATTTGGGAAAAAATAATTATAAATTGAAGAAAAATGAGATCTGTAGGACTCGTCGGAAGGGGTAGAAATTGGAATACCGCTACTCCTCGAGGTGCTGAGGTTAAATATGTTTGTGAACCAGGGAGAAGAGGAGTTTGAAGAAGGGGTGAAGGCGAGGAAAATGGTGAAGGCTATGAAGACGAAGACGAAAGCGTAGGCAACGGTTACAGTTCTTTTGGCTCTGAGGATTGAGAAGTGGGTTTTGAAGTCTGAGAACAAAAAGCCGCCGTTAATGGGTGCGTATTTTGCTATGTCTGCCATGTCGGCAGTTGAAGGGTGTGGGTGTGTGTGTGTGTGATTTTCTTACAGTTTTCTCCTTCTTCTTTTTTTTTTTTCTTGGGCAATTTTCAGAAGAATATATGAGGAATTGTAGAGATAGAAAAGAGATATTGAGGGACTTTTAAGAAAGAGAAGAGCACTAGTGAGAGAGATTGTGTTTGAATCTTCTACTTGAAGGCTGGCCTGTGCTTGTGTCTATGAGTCTGTACAAGCATTTGGGGAAGACAGAGAAAACGTTTAATTATATTAATAGTGTAATATTATTTCTGACCGAGAGTGCCATTGCCATGTGTTTGGAGACTTCACTTTCCGTAACTATGGAAATATGAAAAGATGAACAACAATGAGGTAACAAAGGTTTTTACTTTCAAACAAACTTCTATTTCACTCTACTTTTTTAGGTAAATGTTTTATATAATAATTGTGATAATAAAAAAGTGGCCCAACAGTTTTAGACATCACACTACATATATACATGGATGGTGTGTGTGTGTGTGTGTGTTGATTTGTTTCGTCATTTTTTTTTAATAAAAATTATTATTTTTTATTATGAGAAATATACTATTTATATTATTTTATAAATATTATAATTTCTTTTAAAGGTTTGAATATTAATTAAAAAATACGATACGATTAATGGATTATCATCATCATGTTCATGTAGTATGATTTCAAATTCTTGTGTTTAAAGTTTTTTAAACCAAAAGTTGTCTCCTGCATTTTAACTGAAAGTTGGAAGTTAGTTTACCCCGCGGCATTTTTTGAAGTTAGATAATTGCACTCAAATCTTGAGTTAATTACAAAAAATGACATCACCGTCAGGATTGGTTTCAGGACGGACCACTGGATTGGCTCCACGTGTACGCGCATCGAATTGTGTGTGGCTAACCTCTGTCCTCTTTTCCTCTTCACAACCACACACACTCTGCCCACAAAATTGAAGAGAGCACTTAAATGCAGACAAATAATTGGCGATTGGATATTTCATATTAATGTATTAAAATAAAATACGTAGGTAAATGTATATATATGATGACTGTCTAGGAATAATAATCATTTTAATATAAATATTAATTAAACTTTTCTTACAGCTTAATTAATTAAGTAGACAAGTTCACACAACAAGATCAATTGTAACAAATTGAAAAAGAAATATAGTATATATAATATTGAAAATAAAGGTCAAGAAACGTGTTTAAAAATGAAATGATTGGAAATTTAGTAAAAAAAGCGTGCCGTTGAGTATTAATGAGCTGCCACATAATATACTTCACATGATCATCATATTCATCATCATATATAGTTTAATGAATAATGATACATATAGAAGAACGCTAAATCTCTAAATAATAATATATAAAGTGTATATATATATATATATATATTTAAAAAGAAACTATTTTTTAGGATAGGATCATCATGATCAGGTGCGCGCAATGTTTGTTGGTTAATGTTATGTATACTTTTGTATGACAAATATGTGACTCTCTTCTTTATTTGTCGAGTGGGTGGCATGTGATTTTTGCTCATTTTGTACAAAAGTGTGTGTAGAGCTATACCACAAATTATTCAAAGGATCCAAAAATATAGAATGATTTAATTATTATAAGAAGAAATAAAAAAAAAGGAAAGTGGTGTAATATATATATATATAAAAATTAATTAATTATTGTGTAACAAATTAAAGGTAATTTAATTTGCGTGTGGACCCTAACTATTGACCCAACAAATTTGTGGTCCGTACCAACCTCACAATTGGTACATATAATATAATTAATTTCTCTTTTTTTTTGGTACTGGCACCTTCCAGTTTCCGGATCCACATGGGAATCGACTAATCCGGAATCGAGCCGGGTAGGACCACAAGGCGGAAAAGCTATCCCTCAAGAATTTTAACATTGCTGCATTCTCAGGGCTCAAACACGAGACCACTGGTTAAGCTGGAAAAGACTAAGTCATCTAATTCAAGCGCTCTTGGGACCGCATATAATATAATTAATTTCTCTTTTAAACTACAGTCGTGTCAACGGGACCGCATATATAGTGGACGGACGCCTATATATATAGGGTCTATATATATATATAGTGGTATGTAAATTTCCCGTTTGAGAATTTATTTACTACTACTAGTGTGCAGGATTATATCCACGGCAATGTATGGTTTAGGATGTTATATTATATTATAATAACTCGAGAAAGAAAGAAAGAAAGAAAAAGAAATAATAGCTAGGGAATTTAATTTATAACGTTGGTGTCACGTACCTTTCTTTCCTCAATAATGTACAGAAGTAAATTAAGATATATTGATTAAATGATGGGCCATAACAAATGCTATAATAATAATAATAATAATAATAATAATAATAATAATAATAATAATAATAATAATAATAATAATAATAATAATAATAATAATAATAATAATAAATACTCATCTCATTCAGATTGGTGCAAAATTCAAAATGATCATTAATTTATACTGAATTTTGAAAATTGGGAAAAATCCAATACAGAGCCTTGCTGGCTTGTTTAGTAATTGCCGTTCGGAGGATAAGAACAAATAGCTATATAATATAGGTCTCACATCACATGCAATGCAAACACAATAATAGTAGCAATATGCATGTTTTTTCCCTTTTAATTTTTTGCTATTATATTATCAACTGGCCAACCAATTAATGTTAGTTAACCTTTTTCCCCCTTAAACGTTCATATAACAAAAGTGTGGAAGGATAAAATTATGAAACAATAATAATACTTTCAGGCTTTCAGCATATAATTTACATATATTAAGTAACAAACATATATATATAAATATAAATAGATGCTGGGCTAATGAAGTAGTCAAAAGTCACAAAACTTGACGTATGTGAAAAGGTAATAAATTGTAAAAGAGTTCATTTTGATTATAATGTCGTCACTATGGTAGTACCTCTCAAATAATTTCCATAATTTGGCTAAATACAATAACAAATATATTGACCTCCAAATTACAACTACCAAAATTAAAATTAGGGCATGTAAGGAGGCGCTGAGAGACAGATTTAGAAATTAAGAGTAGATTGAACTAGACATTTTTTTTTTTAAAAAAAAACTTATTTCAATAAAAATCAAATAATATTTTTTCTTCAAATATTTACAGGAGTTGTGCTCGACGAGCTTTTACAAAGAAAAGTCATTATGCTCATTTTGCACCGTAGTTTGCGTGCTTTCACTAGTTTGACGTTGAACTCGTCGATCCCGTTTTCTAACGAACAATGATATCAATGGATTGTTGTCTTTCTGTACCGAATGTTGATGTTTCATGTGAATTTCTAAAGATTTCACAATTCAAATAAATGATATTCTATAGTTATTAGCAAAATGATGAAATGATCACTACACATCATAAATTTAAATCCAAATATGAGGAGGGGCATGGCCGTGGCTGTTTTATTTGATTGGAGTTTGGTGTATAGTGGTATTTTGTGGGTTTGTGCCTAGTGAAAAAAGTTGATAAAAAATATATGTAGCTTCGAACTTAAATCAATAAGTGAATTATATATGTGCCCAGTTCTCGATCGCCCCCACTAGAGGGGGCCATCGAGCTGCTCGACCCCGGTGACACCATGCAACTGGAACCACCGGATGAACTACGATCACGTCACGTGGCAGCGACCCATGTTGCTATTGGTGACGCCATGATAGACGAGGAAAGCCTGGACTCTCAGGTCCCTAGCACTATCTGACGAGTGTCACTCCCCCTTGTTCTAGTTTAACATGAATTTAATATCTTGGAACGTTCAAGTAGCGGCCTCGGAGTTATTTTTCCGGGCTTTCTCTAATATCAAAAACCACTATTTTCCGGATGTATTTGCAATTTTGGAGTCCAGGATAAGTCTCATAAGAGCTGATAAATTTATTCTTCGCAGCGGATTTGATTATTCCTTCCGTGTTGAGGCATCGGGATTCTCCGGTGGCATATGGATATTATGGAAAGAGGGAACAAGGGTCGACATTTTGCACTGCCATCGCCAGTATGTCCATACTCGTGTGGAAAAAGATGGCATGAGCGTTTTTTGTCACGTTCGTCTATGCTAGCCCCAATCCTACAATTCGGCGCTCTCTATGGCCGAACCTCCGAGGTTTGGCTTATAGAATGACTGACCCTTGGCTTATTGGCGGGGACTTCAACTGCATTCTCCGATCGACCGAACGAAAGGGTGGTGCCCCCCACCGCTCCCCTATCAGCCACGATTTCTCTGAGTGGATTTTCGATTGTGAGCTACATGAAGTCCGGACGGATGGGTTATTATTCACATGGGCTAGATCGCTTCATCGCTAATTCGGCCTGGATGGCTAAATTCTCTACGGGCTTTGTTCGACACCTTCCACGCACCAACTCCGACCACTTTCCACTTTTCGTACGTTGTGACGCGCATACAGCCACCGCACCCAGACGAAAACCGTTCAAATTTCTAGCGGTCTGGCTATTGCATGACGAGTTCTTCAATCTTGTGCACCAGGCCTAGTCCGATCACGACTACTTCGAAGCGGCTCAGTCATTCCAAGCCCAGGCAACCGAGTGGAATTTTTAAGTTTTTGGGAACATCTTTCAAAGGAAAAAGAGACTACTCAGGCGGATAGCAGGGGCCCAACGTGAGCTACAAAAATATACGACACCACGACTTCTTAGCCTGGAAGAATCGCTTCGCAAAGAGTTTGAGGAGGTATCTTTACAGGAAGAACTGTTAATGCTACAGAAGTCCACGAGGGACTGGACACTCTTTGGGGGACAGAAATACGACTTATTACCATCGCCAAGTGAAACACCGTCGCCGCCACAACAGAATCTTGTCCCTTACGGATGCTAACGGATTCCAGGCCGTTGATCAGACAGACATGAAAGCCATAGCGGTGGACTTCTTTCGTGGCATTTACACACAGGAGGGCGTTGGCCCTCCTGTCGACATACCCAATATATTCCCCAGGCTCGAGGAAAGAGTGTTTAACCCCATGGCGCGAGCGGTTCAGGACTCGGAAATTGTTTTTGCCTTAAAGGAGATGCACCACTCAAAGCCCCAAGCCCGGATGGACTCCATGCTATGTTCTTTCAAAGACAGTGGGATAGCGTTGGGCCGACAGTGTGTAATCTCATTCGTGGAGTGTTTCGGGATGGTATTGTGCCTATGGAGCTGAATAAGACTTTGTTGGTGCTTATCCCTGTTGGGTTCGATATACCGTACGGAACAGAGTTTACAGCGGAATTTA
>CACSLK010027840.1:3006753-3025494 GCA_902706635.1 Striga hermonthica | reverse complement strand
CCTATTTACCAAATTTAGTAGATTGAAAAGTCAACATAATTAATGCATTGCTATTTCTATCCAGAATTTTATTTAATTATTTTATTTATTTGTCTTATATCCCATAAAATCTGTTTAAGAAAAAAAATTCCATAACATATGACAAATAAAAAAAAAGACGTAAAATCTTACTAAAATAAAAAGACTTTATTTATTTGTCTTATTCCATATTAACATTGATTTTGTCAAAATAAATCTCATAAAATCAGTGAAGTCAAAATTTGTACGTAAAGTCTATCTATCCAAAAAAAGGCAGATTCAAAATTCCTTATCTAATTCCTTCTTTTTCTTATCTAATTCATTCTTTTCCTTATCTAATTCCTTTTTATTATCTAATTGTATGAAAATCTGTTCTGATTTTGTTCAATCCTCTAATTATATTTGTATTATATTCCACAAAATCGGTTTAACAAAAAAAAAACACCATAACATCCGATAAGTAAAAAAATAAAGTACGTAAAATCTTTACTAATTAGTAAAAGGGGGGCGGTAATTTATTATCTAATTGTATGGAAATCTGTTCTGATTTTATGGTACGTACTACAAATTGTGCACCTGTGTTTAGGAGCTACTTAACGGGCAAGCTCTGTGGAAATGACTCATTTAGTGCTTCTGTCCCGTGCATACGGTATGTATTTTTATTACACATACTAGAAAATTGTGCACTCCGTGTATCTCACGGGCTCTGTACTAATAAATGACCTTAAAATTGTGCACCCCGTGCATCACCCGTGTTCACATTTTGGCCTATTACAGGTCACGTACTATATATATCCCGTACATTTTTTTATTCATTTATATAATTATAAGAATGAATAAATGACCTAATTGTGCACCCCGTGCATCGCACGGGCTCTGTACTAGTATATATTAAAAGCCAACCTATTTACCAAAAATAGTAGTAAGAAAAGTCAACACACATTTAATGCATACCTTATTTGGAAATTTTTTACTATATGAATTAAATGCTTGCATATTTATATTTATTATCCAGATATGATCTTAAAGATTTTTTCCTTAAATAATTTATGAAATGATTTTACTAATATCCATTATAATTAATATTTGTCGAGTAATATTTTTTAACCTTTATTTAATTATATAAAACTAATATTTTTTAAAAAACTAATATTATTTATCATTTAAAAGATAATGATCACATCATTAAATGATTTTATTGATGGTTAGATAATAAAATTATATTAGTTATTCTTTAAAAATTTTACTAAAATAAAAACCGGCTTAAAAAAAATCCCATAACATCCGATAAGTCAAAAAAAAGTACGTAAAATCTTTACTAAAATAAAAAAGACTTTATTTATTTATCTTATTCCATAATAACATCGATTTAGTCAAAACAAATTCCATAATCGATGAAGTCAAAAAATATACGTAAAGCCTATTTATACTAAAAAAAGGCAGATTCAAAATTTCTTATCTAATTTCTGTTTAAAGCATTTTATTTAATATTTATTTATATGAAATATTGGATAGGATTGCTGGATCTGAGTCAATTTTGAAATCGCGTTGTTTGGTATGAGAGGATTATCCGCATCTTATATCTGTCTAAAGCATATTATTTTAAATTATTTAATTAATTTATTTAATATTAAATTTTTTTATCCATGATATCAGTTTTGTCAAAAAAATTGAACAATCAAACAAATAAAAAAGAAACGGGATTAATTTACCTTCGACTTGTAAAAAATTTATGGGTGGACGTAAATATTTAACAATGCTGTTTCAAGTTCCTTAAATAATAATATAACTATGATGTTGAAATATAATCTGTTTTATGGGTGACGTAAATATGCTGTTTAAAGCTCCCTAAAATAATTTTTGTAAAAAATTATGCTGTTTAAAGTTCCTTAAATATTAATATATTTAAAGTACACACATGTTGTAATATATTAAAGTCAAAACAATGTTGGAAGGCTTTTGAATTATCTAAGTTAATTAATTTAAATGTTTAATCCCATTAAATCTTCAATCCATAGAATATTTTTAGTAATCATGTGAGCACGTTGTTTTGTTATTGTAATCAACTTATACACTATTTTACTAATAAATTATTTAATATCTATGTACAAGGAGATCTTTAATAATATATAGTTTTTTTTGTCAGATACTATTTTATTGTATAATTTTCCTGCGTACTATAAAACTTTTATTGAATATTGCATCGTATAATATAATATTCCCTAAATAAATATATTTCGTGTCTCGCACCGGTCCCGTACTATATTTATTCCGTACATTTTATTATTCATTTATATATATAATTATAAGGCTGTATAAATAACCTTAAAATTGTGCACCCCGTACATTGCACGGACTCTGTACTAGTTTTGTATTCATAGTGTCGTGTTCTACTGTAATTCAAAATTTCAAATTGCCGATATAAATATGAATTTAGATAGTTTAACGAAATAAAATCCCTTATATGAAGGAATTTATTCCTTCAAAATACACATAATCAAGATTTGGTTAAATCACAGAAAACAAAAACAGGCAACAAATATTAATCAGTGTGTCAACATATAAGGTTATATTTCCTACCAGGACGGATTTGATTATATTTCAAATTCAATATCAAAAAATTGAAATATTAAAAATCAACCGTGGTTTTGTATATCAATTTTTTTAGCCCTAATTAAATATAAATTACATTGTTTTCGCTTTTTAAAACTTTTTTTTTTTTTTTTCAGATTTTCCCCTAAGAACCGGATTCACGGTATTATGGTTCAAGGTATCAAAACAGAATTTTTGAATATATACCATATTAATAAATATTATTATTAAATTATATAACATTATTTGTGATATAATTTTGAATATATACCTTATTATCACACGGGGTACGTACTAGTAGTTTCGTAACAAAGTCGTGTCCATATCGAACACCGATTTTAAATGTCTAAATACCAAATCAATCTGGTCAACGCGTTAGGATTGCAAAACGGTGATTCTGTTGACTTTGATGAGAAATTGAGAACATGCATGGTATTTAAAAGCCACTAGAGAAGGGCCTTTGTTTACGCAGACTGTTGTCCATGCCCCAGTTTGGATATTTGACTCACTATACACACAGCTTCAAAATAAGTATATCACCTAATTAGCAGGTTGTATGATTAAGTTTGAAATTATGTAAAAGAAAATAAAAAATATTGCTATTTTATTTATTTAATTATTGGGTTTGGTAAAGTTAAACTGCACGATTTACAACGTGTTGTATTGGGATCGGGGGTGCCTACGGTGCTAACTTAACATCACCATCTGCTGTGTGTTTTAATTACCATTGGATCGTAATATATACATCTAAATATTACTTCTTTTGTTTTTAATCCAATAGTAATTAAAACACACCGGAGAGGGTGCTGTTAAGTTTGCACCGTTGGCCCCCCAATCCGTTGTATTGATGTGTATGGCAATTCTTGTCCACGATATATTTTTGTTTGTAAATGCCTCTCATATAGTAGTTTTAGTCCAATAAATTTTGGAATTTTGCAGCAAAGTATATTTAATGACATATTATTAGGTTGTTTTGATTAATTAAGATAATTTGGATTTGTATGTTTATTTAACCCTAGTTGTATTTTATTGGTGAGTTTAGTAAATTTGGCATTGCGTTTTGCGGTATTCGGAGACGTAGACAATATTGGTCGAACTTGGTTATCCATTTTGTGTACTTTTTTTCTATTTCGCATTATATTTATTTGTGTTGGCTTATTTTCAATAGTAGTGCTTGTCATTATTTGTTGTAGGGGCATTTTTGTTCACTTTGCTTGTTGTAATACCCCCAGCAAGTGATCTCAGAGCCGTAAGTCCATCCTAGGCTCATTTGTTGAGGCGAGCACTACATTAAGTTTCGAGATGTCAAAGGAGATCAAGGGTGCACTATCCTCTACACTCATTTCAGCAAGGATGGTGATGCCGAACTTCAGACTCCCAGTGGAGATCTTCGATAAGACCGCTCATTTCGGCATGTGCCAAGGCGAGGTATTGGATTGTCTATTTCAACAAGGCGTCGGCATTTCCACTGAAGAAGAGTCCAGACGACATTGATGACAAGAACTGGAAGAATATAAACTGCTTAGCTTGTGAAATAATGCGTTCGTCTTTGTCCAAGGAGCAGAAGTACGCGTTCAAGAATGAGAACTCCGCTCACACTCTGTGGAAGACTTTGGCGGATAAATTTCTGGAAAAGAGCGGCTAGAATAAGTTCCTCATGAAGAAGCGGTTGTTCCGATTTGAGTACCGGCATGACACATCGATGAATAACCACATTACTACATTCAATCAGTTGGTTGTAGATTTGTTGAACTTGGACGTCACATTCAGCGATGAAGATTTGACTCTAATGTTATTATCATCACTTCATAATGAGTTCGTGCACTTAGAATCTATTTTGCTCCATGGGATGGATGATGTAACGCTTGCAGTGGTTGATTCTGCTTTGTATAGCTATGAGTTGAGGAAGAAAAACAAACAAGAGACGAAGAATGCAGCAACAGAAGATGAAATGTTGGTTGCACGAGGTTGGTCGAAGAGCCAAAAGAAGAATAAATGAGGAAGATCACGTTTCGAGGCCAAGCTTGACAAAAACGAATGTGTTTTCTGCCATGAGAAGTGGTGCTGGAAGAAAGAATGTCCTAAGTCGAAGAAGGACGACAAATCTCTTCAAGATGCATTGTTGCCGAGAGTAGAAGTGAAGACTGTGAATTTTCGCATGTGGTTTCACTTTCATCGCCTCTGTTAAGTCAATAGTGGAGGTTGCAGCTCCATTTCTTTGACAGCACACCAAAGAAGAAGAAAAAGGCAGCCCACAAGTCTTGAAATTGTGCAGCAGCTAGGATGCTCATTTGTTCACATTAATAGTACACAAATGTGGAAAAAAATGTGTTCTTCTTCTTCTATAAATAGCTAGCAATTGTGATGAACAAATATACAACCAAGAAAAACATAACAAAGAAAGAGAAAGAGAGAGAAAAGAGTAGAGAAGAGTGTATTCATACGGGCTTGTGTGAGTTGTAACATTCGATTTATCCTCTTATTCTAGTTCATTCTCCTGGCTTGGTTCGCCCCCAGACGTAGGATTTAATCCGAACTGGGTTAACAAATATTCGTGTCTTTTATTGATTTCACATTAGTGTGTTGTTATTATTCCATCTTATCCGACCTCTTTTCCTAACAACTGGTATCAGAGCCAGGAGGTTGGAGATAAGATGGAGGGAAAGATTCAAGTCGAACGGTTCAATGGTTCCGACTTTGGATTCTGGCGAATGCAAATGGAGGCTTACCTGTACGGGAAGGACCTCTACGCACCTCTTGGAGAAAAACCCGAGAAGATGAGCAATGATGAATGGAAGGTGCTCGATCGGAAGGCGATGAGCGCTATAATTCTTTCGCTCTCTCGGAACGTCGCCTACCATGTGAAGGGAGCAAAAAGCACGAAGGAGGTCTTGCAGACACTCGCCGACATGTATGAAAAACCATCAGCAATAAACAAGGTGATGCTGATGAAAAAGTTGTTCAAATTGCAAATGGAGGAGCGAAAGTCAGTGGCCGATCATCTCAACGATTTCAACCAACTCACGACGCAGTTGGCATCGGTGGATATTTCGTTTGATGATGAGGTAAAAGCCCTAATCTTGCTCTCATCATTGCCGGACAGTTGGGACGTGGTTGTTACTTCGGTGAGCACTTCTTCTGGCAAGGAGAAGATGAAGTTCGACAACATAAGAGATATGATGTTGAACGAGGAGACCCGCAGAAATCAGGCGAGTGGGTCGTCTGGCTCAGCCCTACATACAGAGTCCAGAGGGAGACCCGAAACACGAGGGAAAATCCGTGGGAGGTCAAAATCCAGGGGAAGGAATAAAGGCAAGAAAGAGATGGTGTGTTGGAACTGCGAGAAGCCTGGGCATATGAAAAGCGAATGCCGGGCACCAAGGAAGGACAAAGAAGGCCGGACAGCCAATGCCGCGACGGAGGACACGGCGGATGCACTCTTGTTGAGTGTGAGAAGCTCGCTCGATGACTGGATCGTGGACTCAGGGGCCTCATTTCACTCTTGCAGTAGCAGAGACATCATGGAGCCATACACCGCAGGTGATTTTGGCGTGGTATATCTTGCAGACAATAAATCCCTAAAAATTGTAGGAAAGGGAGATGTGCAAATCAAGTCCGCAAATGGGTCATGCTGGACCCTACGGGATGTGAGGCACATTCCAGGACTGAAGAGGAATCTCATCTCAGTTGGACAGCTGGACAATGACGGCTTCCACACAATGTTTGGAGACGGAAAGTGGAAGGTCAGCTGAGGAGCTATGACTTTGGCAAGAGGGCTGAAGTCAGGAACGCTTTACACGACGAGTGGATCCAGCTCAAACATTCTCCTGACATGAGTTGTCTCACAATCGCACTTGTGGCACAGTCGCTTGGGCCACATGAGCGAGAAAGGAATGAAGGTACTAAAGTCGAGAGAACTTTTGCCCGAGTTGGAGTCAGTGGACGTGGGTCTCTGCGAGCAATGCGTGCTTGGAAAGCAGAAGCGAGTGAGCTTCATAACCACCGGGAGAGCTCCAAAGACAGAAAAACTGGAGCTCGTGCACACTGACTTATGGGGGCCAGCACCGGTGACATCTCTTGGAGGATCGATGTACTACATGACGTTCGTCGATGACTACACAAGAAAGGTATGGGTGTACTTTCTTAAAAGAAAATCCGAAGCCTTTGATACTTTCAGGAGATGGAGAGCACTCGTGGAGAAAGAGACAGGTCTGGAAGTGAAATGTCTCAGATCCGATAACGGTGGCGAGTACAACAGTGAAGCCATCAAGGAATATTGCGCTGATCATGGGATCCGGATGCAGAAGACGATCCCAGGGACACCTCAGCAAAATGGCATTGCGGAGAGGATGAACAGGACACTGAATGAGCGTGCGAGATGCATGCGATTGAAGAGTGGACTGCCCAAGATGTTTTGGGCAGAAGCAGTCAGCACGGCCGCTTTCTTGATCAACCGGGGGCCTTCTGTCCCACTGAACAACAAAATTCCAGAAGAGGTCTGGAGTGGTAAGGAAGTTGATCTCTCTTTCTTACGTACCTTTGGTTGTTTGGCTTACGTTTTGAACGACGACCGGACAAAGCTGGATGCTAAGTCCGTCAAATGTACATTCATTGGATATGGGACTGATGAATTTGGGTATAGATTTTGGGATGATCAAAATCGGAAAATTATTCGCAGTCGTAATGTGGTGTTTAATGAAGGCATAATGTACAAGGACCGGAAGGAATACCCGGACGATGACAAGACCATGCAGGAGTATGTTGGTCTCGATATTTCAAATACCAGAATCATGAGACCAGCAGATTCAGTGGGAGCTCAGATAGATGAGATCGAGCGTACAGAAGAAGAGGTAGAACAAGAATCGGATGAACCGATTGCTGAGAGCAGCACGCCTCTGGCACTGGGCCGAGAACCGAGGATGAGAAGGGCCCCGGATAGGTACTCCCCTTCTCTTTATTACCTACTTTTATCTGATTCTGGGGAACCCGACTGTTATGCAGAGGCAGTTAAAGATGCCCACAAGAGCAAGTGGGAGCTTGCGATGGACGACGAGATGAACTCGTTGAAGAAGAACCACACATGGGATTTGTGTGATCTCCCACAAGGAAAGAAGGCTCTTCAAAACAGATGGGTCTATCGGGTCAAGGAGGAATCAGATGGAACAAAATGGTACAAGGCCAGACTTGTAGTAAAGGGATTCCAACAGAGATACGGCATTGACTTTACCGATGTTTTTACACCTGTTGTTAAGTTAACCATTATACGTTTAGTGTTAAGCATCGTAGCGGCGGAAAACTTGGAGTTGCAACAGTTAGATGTGAAGACGGCCTTTCTGCATGGGGATATCGAGGAGGAAATTTACATGGTGCAACCAGAGGGATATAGAGGAAATGATCAGCAGGTCTGTCGCCTAAAGAAGAGCTTGTACGGACTGAAACAGGCTCCTCGACAGTGGTACCGAAAATTCGATAATTTCATGTTGGAGATAGGATACTCCAGGTGTAATGCTGATCATTGTTGCTATGTGAAGAAGTTCGGTAACTCTTTCATTATTTTACTGCTATATGTGGATGACATGCTGATAGCAGGATCAGATGTCAAGGAGATCGAGAGGCTCAAAGATCAACTATCAAGGAGATTTGATATGAAGGATCTAGGAGAAGCGAGACAGATACTGGGCATGAAAATCACGAGGGACAGAAATGCTGGTAAACTTTGGCTTTCTCAATCTGATTATATTGAGAAGGTGTTGTGCAGATTCAATATGAATATTGCAAAGTCGGTTCGAGTGCCATTGGGAAGCCAGTTCAAGTTGTCCAACAAGGATTCGCCCCAGGATGACTCTGAAAAAGAAAAGATGAGAGTTACGCCGTATGCTTCGGCTATCGGGAGCCTAATGTACGCTATGGTCTGCACCCGGCCAGACATAGCACATGCAGTGGGAGTAGTCAGTCGGTTCATGAGCAATCCTGGAGTGATGCACTGGGAGGCGGTAAAGTGGATCCTTAGGTACTTGAGGGGTACTAAGAACCGGACATTGGTATTTGGCAGGGGTACCCTTACCCTGTCTGGGTTTGTCGATGTTGATTTTGCAGGAAGTGATCTTGACAAGAGGAGGAGTACTACTGGGTACGTGTTTACTTACGGCGGGACGGCCGTATCCTGGATCTCAAAACTGCAGAAGATAGTCACATTGTCCACAACGGAAGCTGAGTACGTGGCAGTGACGGAGGCAGCCAAGGAGCTCCTTTGGCTGCAAAACTTCCTGAATGAACTTGGGAGACCTCAAGAGGATGTGGCTCTATACAGCGATAGCCAGAGTGCAATCCATCTGGCAAAGAACCCCGCGTTTCACTCGCGAACGAAGCACATCTAGGTTAAGTATCATTTCATCCGGCAACTTCTAGAGAAGAAGGTGTTGCAGCTGAAAAAGGTTCCGGGAGAGAGAAATCCTGCAGACATGTTGACCAAGGCGGTAACTTTGGAAAAGTTGAAGCTGTGTGCAGCTTCGACCGGCCTTGATAATTAAAACAGACAGACCCGGTAGAACCAGGAGCAGAGATGAACATGTTGATCAATGAGGTGTGAGGACAGATTGAAATCAGTCCTCAAGTGGGAGATTGTTAAGTCAATAGTGGAGGTTGCAGCTCCATTTCTTTGACAGCACACCAAAGAAGAAGAAAAAGGCAGCCCACAAGTCTTGAAATTGTGCAGCAGCTAGGATGCTCATTTGTTCACATTAATAGTACACAAATGTGGAAAAAAATGTGTTCTTCTTCTTCTATAAATAGCTAGCAATTGTGATGAACAAATATACAACCAAGAAAAACATAACAAAGAGAGAGAAAAGAGTAGAGAAGAGTGTATTCATACGGGCTTGTGTGAGTTGTAACATTCGATTTATCCTCTTATTCTAGTTCATTCTCCTGGCTTGGTTCGCCCCCAGACGTAGGATTTAATCAGAACTGGGTTAACAAATATTCGTGTCTTTTATTGATTTCACATTAGTGTGTTGTTATTATTCCATCTTATCCGACTTCTTTTCCTAACAGCCTCATCCAAACGAATGGATTTTGTATTCAGGAGCACCTACCATATGTTTCCCATAAGGGAGTGGTTCGTCAATTTTCAAGGGATAAATTGAGGGGTTGTCCATATGGGTAATGATAATGCATGTAAGACAACCGCAGTAGATTCAATCCACCTCAATAATCACGATGGATCCACCAGAATTTCATACCACTCTGAGATGTGAAATCACAATCATACTTGTTTCCCTTCCATTTCTTCACTCCCCCACTCTCCCACCTTTGCCTTCACCCTCCATTAACGTGGCCAAAGGTACAGAGGTCACAAGTTCAATAAACATCTCGTGCTCCAATCGCCAGATTCGTCCAAATCCCCGTCGACGCTGATAATTGTAAGATCTACGACCAAGTGTAAATCAAGATTCGATAGGACAATGTCGAGGGAGGCGACCTATTTTGATCCAGGCCATCTCGTCGGCACCGTTGCCAGATCTACAACCTCGTCTGCGACCTCTACTACCCCCAACAACGACAACTTTAAGCCCAACTGAAGAGGGGATGCAAATTCGGCGACGGGAGAAATGGCGCGAGGCGGAGCTGAGAAAAGAATAAAGGAGGAGAGAGGAGGGATGCAAAAAATTGAAAAGCAACCCTAATTTGACGGGAGAGGAGAGATGAGTGATATAAATGGCAACCAAACTAAATGACAAGGTTAGATTGGGTAATTTTAAAAGGATACAATCAATAAATTTTTGTCTAAAAGTATTTTTTTACACCATCAGATGCAACTCCTTTCTTGTGAGAAGTAAAAAGTTGAGCAATACCATGTTTCAGATCCTATTCCAAATCATACTATAGCTCAAATATCTTTGTTTCACAATCATAATATGTCCTCAATGCCACTCAATTTGATCATGAATTGCTCTCAGTATCCATACACATGGAAGGAAACAAAGAGGAAAACAAAATAAGCACATGTTGATAGTCAATCCTCCGCGCCTTCAATATTCGCTCCTTTGAGATGGAGATGCTTTTCTCGTTTTTGGAACTCGGTCAGACCTTTCCCACTTCCAGTCACCCCAACCTTCCCGAAAGGATCTTCCGGAGATTTAAATATGCTCTCCCTCTTTCGACCAGTGAAAAATCCAACCTGCAAAACAAGAAATACCTGTCATCATTCAATGGCAGGGACAGATCTTTTCTATTTTTTATTATTTTTGCAAATATGTTAGATTACATCAGAAAAGTTTAACATGCATACAGTCATATCCTTCTAAGTCCTAACCTAATTATTATTAATTATGCATCAGGCTTTAGAATAATAAACAACAAGTGCAAACATAAGCAATTTATAAAGATTACCTTTTTACTCTTCCCTTTACTTGTCTGGAATTGCTGCCATGCGTTTTGCCTTTTATTCTGTGTAATCTCTTTTGCCTCCATCCGCATCTTGGACTTGAAAGCATGTATCTTCTTACGTTTTGCAGCTTTCTGGGAAATGGCAGATGTGAAGGATCACATTAGCAAAAAAATGACCATAAAACTTCAAATGTCAGAATGTAAAAAGATGCCAGATATTTCGGCCCAATGGGTGAACACACAACCTATACAATACAAGAAAAGAAAAGAATCCTTCTGTTGACAAAAATAAATGATATCTATAAATAACATAAAATTGATGAAAAAACAAAAACTAAAGAAGTAAAGATCAGTCAGCAATTTACTAATTGCATTTACTAGAGAGGACTTCTGCAGAATTCATGGTCAGCTATAACATGGAGAAATATTATGATCACGACCCACATAAAATGAGCTAAAATTTCTGAACATTACCACATCCTCAGGATCATTGGGATCAATCTGGAGTTTTGGTGGCAGAGACCATGACTCGAAATCCTTAGAGGCAGCTTGGGCAATCTTACGTTTAAGGGCTTCTTTTGTAGCCACAGCATTTTTTTCAGCTTCCAATAAAGGGTCGGCAGTGTCTTCTTGGATTGGTCTGACATTATCAGGATCAACCTGGAATTGCCAATTAAACAGCATAACCTCAACAAACTTTCGCACAATACAATCCTAGTCTTTCATCAATCATAAATCATAACCATATTAAAAGATTTACAATATAACCAACTCTCATCAGATCAACTTTCAATTTTTATTTATTTATTTATTTTTATTTTATTTTATTTTGGAAATGCCAAGATCAAACTGTGTTGCCCTGTCATGCCAGGATTTTACACAAATAAGTCGGCCCTTATTCCATATTTGTTTTAGAGATATAAAAGTTTACTTTTCTTTCTTACAGCAGAGACAGTAGCGTGATACACTCCTGTCTATTTAATCCCACGAATCAAAATATTAAACAAGGTCAAGATGAGGAGGCTGAGAGGGGCATTTGGACCGCCAGAAAAACTTGTAATTCATATTTGCTTCAATCAAAATGGGAAAAAAAATGATAAAAGAAAAGACACTCATATATACAAACTACTGATTCAAGACTCGAAGCAATGAAAACATACTTCTTCCTTGTTGCCCCATCCAGAGTAGCAAACATAATATCCATTTGGAGAATGAGCCTCAATTGTTGCATCATACCTGAATAATTCAACTAAATCAACCATAAAGAAAAGGTAAAGAACCTTAAGAAAATAAGAATTGTACCAAGACATGTGGAAATAACATTTTACATACCACTCTCCATCTTCACTCCAGACTGCTTGAACTTTGGTTCCAACGGGAAGCTTATCACCATAATTAGAACTAGACCTTGATTTCTGGACAAGGGACCAAGAAAAGTATTTCCATATCATGGGTTATTATATTAATCATAGTAGATATTGAACAGACAACACAGATGCATGCACAAATGCATATATTGATGGCTAAATCCATACTCGTCTACTAACTGATTAAAAACAAAAACAAAAACTTCCAGTTTATATTTTAATAGACAGGGAGAGAGAATATACATAAAATTAGATGAGTGAAACTCGTGGCCTTTACGCAGCCATTTATAACCTGACTTTTCCACTACCACAAATTAGTAGCAGAGCTTTCTTCAATATAGGATCTCATGTCGTATGAAGCATCTTAGCCTAACACCCAAAAAAAAATAAAAAATAAAAAATAAAAATTCAACCGGCTAGCTACTAACGGACGCACTATTGAGTATTGACACCCAGGACCAACACACAATGCCTCTTCCTTGAAAGCACAAATTGTATTAAAAATGGAACAGAATAAACTTGAACAACAAAACCAATGTTTTCATAAGTTCAGCAGGTAACACACCGCATGCAATGAGCTCTCAGAAACATGAGGATTTAAAGATGCTTCACTGCTGGTGCCAGCACCAGGCACAGAACTGCCATCATTTTGTTTCGCAGTTGTCAGAAGTTCCTCTGTCAATGCAATCACCTGAAGCAAGAAAATGAGCCGAAATTATAGACAGATACATGATTCCAAACATTTATTAAAAGACAAAGAGAAAAAAATATGCGTATATATATGAACTTCAATCCAGGGTGACATCCAAAATTATTGAGACAGAGCAGACTGGCCAGCAGGTGATACCACACCTGCAATAGAACCAAACAATAGTGATGGGCACTTTGGAAAACTCCTACACCCAATTATCTTTTGAAATCCTGAGACTTCCACACACCATGTGTATTTTTCTAGACAAGATAAAATACCCTCACCTTAACAACCCAAAAGAGTGAAAACATCTCTCTTCTGTCACAGGTGGGTCCTTGAACTGCTTGTTTGAGCAATATATTTGAGAAAGAGAAATAGAGTTTGCAAATAAACTAAAAAAGTGATATTTAATACTATATTTAGATTAATTAAAATGATTACTGAGTTCTGATGATATTAAACTAGCAGTTTGACAACAACAGTGCTAGCAGACGGACATATGAGGAATTTTATGTGTGCAACTGTGCATTTAATAGAACACCCTGAAGTCTCAACGAAAAACGAGTAAAATGGATTTCCAAAATGGGTCACCTCCACAAGTTCCTTCTCCATGTCCAAAAATTCAGAGTTATTTGGGTCATCCTCCAATAATTTACGAACCTGCTCCAGCAGAAGTAAAATATCAAATCAAAAAGAATATATGGGCTTATAGCATGAATATGCAGAACATACTATAAACCAAAGGTACAAATGGTGTAAAAGAGAAGCAACTTAATACATGGCATGATAAAAATCTTTCACTACAAAGATACAAACTAGCAAACACAAGATAGAGATCAGTTAACAAAACCGCTCCTCAGGAACACGACACTGGACAACAAATTTATCTAAACGTTTCTGCTGTTACATTCATTCGACACCAACAAGAGAAGGCTATTTGTAGTTTGTCACAAAACAACAAACAAGTTTTTCTACACTGACAAAATCATATTTTTCATGTGAAATTATCAATATTGCAACTCGTGGTCTTGGAATATGTAAGCATTATCGATCATTTTAGAGCCCTCACCCATATCCCCAACTCTACGGATTCAGATTTTGAGCAAACAAATCAATGACAACGTGATAGACCCGTATTACATTACTCAAAAGAAGCACCATACATGCCGGCATCATTCATCATGGGTTTTTGCAACGAAACAATATACGCTAAATTAGTTATACAAACTTAAGTTGTGAGGTACAGTGAAACCAGGAATTGTGAAATAAACTCCAATTCTTACAACTCCAACAATTAATCTTCACTATCGACAATTTCGCATTCACAAAAGAACAAATTACTGTACAGATTAATCAAACAAGAGGCAAAGAAAATAAGGCCACGAACAAAGGAAACACGAAAAACACCTGTTGGAGCTGGTCCTTGTAAGTAAAGAGGTTGCTCGCGAGTTCTTCAACGTTTACCTCTTCGCCATCGCCGATTTCCATTGTCGTTTCGATTATTATTATGCTTCAATTATCGAATTCAGGTATGTAAAATTGAATTTATCAGCTAGGTTGAGTTGGAGAAGAACAGAAGAAGAGAAAGGGCAAATCTATTGAAACCCTCGAAAGAGGAATTGGATTTCAATTCGCAAACTCGTAATTAGAATCTTCTCCAAATCTATACATTTTACTCCACCTAATAATTTATTTTTTTTTTATTATTATTTTCCATTGTTTTAAATTAATTTAATATTAATTTAAGCAAACATATTTTTTATATTTATTTATTTTAAATTTTCAAATGAATATTTTGTTATTGTTTATGATAGTTTAATTTTATATTAAAAAATTATATATATGAAAATATATATTTGTAATATCCTCTCTATATATAATTTCAGAATGGGCTGAGCCTACGTGGTTGCTTCTGGTGCTTCAGAATTCTATTTGGCAAAGAATCATGCTTCGTAATTAGGTTTGAATAAATAATATTGATATATTAATAATTAATAATCTAGGTTTGGGTATTGCATAAATATTATTTAGCTAATTTAGGTATTTTAATATCACTTTTACTAATAAAACCCTTTAATTCTTTATAATTTTACATAGTGAGGCACTAAGTGACTAATATATCCCTGAATTTTGATTTGTTTCCTTCAATAAGCTATTGAATTATAAATGTATTTTAAAAGTTGATAACTTTTGTATTTCTTATCGATTTTACATATATAATATATCAAATTAATCATCTTTTGATGATCTTCGATTTGACATCCATATTGTATATATATGGAATAAATAAATTATATTTATCTTTATAATAATAAAAAATAATAATATTTATTGAAATTCATTAGAAAAATAAAATTATTTTTCAATTGATATATTTATATGTAATGTAGTTATATATTGTAAGTTAAAAAAAATTAGTATAATATAACACAAGTAAGTTGCACAAATAAAAAGTGTCATAATAAATAAATAATAATATATATTTCTTATAAAAGGTATTTAAATTTTCAAACTATTTTTTCTCATTAATTTAATTAGATTTTAAGAAAAAAATTAGCAAGCACCCGTGTAATACACGGGTATTGTACTAGTAAACATATGATATCAACAAAAAAAATTGTAGTAATATTTCAAATAATAAGCATATGTGATATCCATTCTCTATTAATGTATAGTTTCATTATGTGCCGACTTTTGGTGTTTTATAATAATACTAGTACAACATCCGTGTATTACACGGGTGCTTGTTAAAAAAATATTTTTAAATTTTAAAATTAATGAGAAAACTATATTAAATTTAGTTTACTTTTTTACCAAAAAAATATATTACTACATATTTTAGAATGATTGTGTTACTTATGACTTACATGTGTTATATTATATTAGTTTTTATAACTTATATCATATAACTATTTGAAATATAAATATATTAGTTGATAAATAATTTTATTTTTCTAATTAATATTAAAAATAATTTTATTACTGTTATAAAGATAAATATAAATTATTATTTTTATATATAAATATGGATGTTAAATCGAAGCTCATCAAAAGAAGATTAATTTGATATATTACATATGTAAAACTGATAAAAAATACAAAAGTTATTAATTTTTAAAATATATACAATTCAATAGTTATAATAAGGAATGATATTAAAATGCAATTAATACATGTAACATGACCATAAATAATCAACATATTTATGGTAATCCGAACTTAATTATTTTTTGTTTGGAATTAAATTAAAATTTACCCAAACCTAATAACGAATCATGTAATTTTGCCACATAGGATTCCGAAGCACCAGAAGCAGCCACGTAGGCTCAGCGCATTCTGGATTAATATATAGGGGAGATATGTCGAATTATGGTGTTTGGGATTAGTTTGTGTGAATATGAAATTTTATAAATAACTATTAGGACTTTTAAAATCATAAAACACTCGACTAAATTAAATTACAAATATACTATTACAATACTCGTGTACTACAAGGGCGTTGAGTTAAAAAATATATGATAAAAATTATTATAATTTTTTTATTTAAAAATTTTGATGGACTAACTGATGAAAAAAAAAGAGAGGAATAGACAATGCAAAAAATGATTTGTAAACTTTAATTTAGGAGAGAAATATGAGAAAAATTATAATATGGTAAGATTGTTACTTACCCAAACTAAAAAGGAATGTGTACTAAGAGAAAAAAAATAACAAAATTAAATATACACTTACCAAGTTTGAAAAAAGTTAATTATGTTTAATACCAAGTCTAACTCCAAAACAAATATAAATATATAAACAACATTACGAACTATAGATTTTCGTCATGTCAGTATCCAAAGCGTGAGAATCTGCCACTTAGGCTCAACATGTGTTTGAATTAATATATAGGAAGGGATTTCAGAACCCTATATCTTTTATATTTACTATCACTCTTTTATATATAATATATCAAATTAGTATCTTTTGAATAATGGCGATTTCTTTTGACATTCTTTTATATATAATATATCAAATTAGTATATTTTGAATAGTGTCGATTTCTTTTGACATTCGTATTTCATATATAAAGTAAATAGTTATATTTATCTATACAATAAAAGCTAAGTTATCTATTAATGTCACTAGAAAAATGATATTTTTTATCAATTAAATAAGTTATATATACATTTAATTGTATAATATAAGTTAGAAATATAAGACGTGAAAGTTGTACGCTTGTCGTTTTTTAAGTAAAAATAATAATATAATAATTCAAAAGTATTTTACATTTCAAACAGAAACTTCCTTTCTTTTTTTCTTAAAAAAATAAATATAATTTGTTAACTAGCAGTTAATATACGAGTATTCTAGTAGTACAAAATTAAAAATAAAAATTAGCATATAGAAATAGTACTGTCAATATTTGGCGCAGTTACATAACTCTCCTCTACCGTAGAACTGTGGCGCAACATTGAAGAGAATATTTTGAACAACTTCAACGTAATTATAAAAAATAACGCAACACTTGATGCTCTTAGATACCTTACGCCCCATCCATTTTTACTTTATTCTTTTTACTCTACTCATACTTAATATAATTTTCAATTAAACTTAATTACTATTATATATTTTTAAAAGAATTGTCACTTATTAACTCACATATTTATAATAATCATTATTATTAGTTTAAAAGTAAAATAAATAAATTAAATGGAGTGGAGTTGATATATATCTTGTTGCACGTTGAATGTATTTTGTTCAACAATATTTAATGTGGATAGCTCAACTTATGTTAATTTTGTGGAAATATGAAGAAAACTCTACAGTAAAATACAAGTGTAAACGGCCGACCAGCTCGAAACCGCTCCAAAATCGTCTTCCTCGCTGGTAGAACGCCGAACCTGCAAATAACTCTCACACTGGGGGGGTTTTCCGGTGGAGAGCCTCCAACGCTCAAGTCAGTCTTGAGAAGATGAACATATGTGAAAAATATGTAAGTGTATGAAGAGATTGTATCTGAAATGAAGAAGCTCGTCCCTATTTATAGGGACGAGTTACCTGCGTTCCACGTGCGGCTTGGGCGAGTCGAGCTGGTTATCCTCCTTGCTCGTTCGTACGATCATTTGCCTCCACTATCCCAGTGTCAGAGACGCGTCAGGATATGTCAGGGAATGTCAGAGACCGTTATCGCTCTGGACCACTCGTTGTGTGCCGCGTGTGCCTCTTTCACGTGCTGGAGATTCCTTCAGAGATCCTGTTGTTTCGACCAGTTCTAGTACGATCGTTGAGCTGTCCATATGATAAAGAGTGGTCATTCCACGACCACTCCTCTTCGACCACCTAAGTCTTCAATTCGACCAGTGCTCGGTGCAGCGAATAATCCTCCACCGCTACTGAGCCCATTCGTCTTCGACTTCTCGCATCGGTTGCTTAGTAGTTGCTCGATGCGACCCGGCCCATCGACTCATTTTATCCGGTTGGCCCGACAAACCGGTCCAGTATACAATATCCCATATCAATAAAACACTAGACTAAATTAAATTACATACTAGTATAATACTCGTGTACTACACGGTGTTAAGTTAAGAAATGTATGATAAAAGTTATTATAATTTTGTTATTTAATAATCTTGATGGACTAACTGATGAAAAAATAAGAGAGGAATAGACAGTGCAGAAAATGATATGGTAAGATTGTTACTT
>CACSLK010027840.1:2983097-2995095 GCA_902706635.1 Striga hermonthica | reverse complement strand
AAAAAAAAGCAATAGCGGCTCGGTGGCTCCCCCCTATTCTCTGTTTGCCGTGCGCGACTCGCTTCACCTCTCCGCCATGGTTTGGGACCTCCGGTGAGGCTAGAAACTTCTCCTTGGGTATACAAATGTGGGTTCGAGTTTCGTCTCATCGTCGGATTTGCATAGTCGTTCGAGTTTGGACTGGAGTTTTCATGTGTGGGGATTTAAATCTGCAATTTTCATTTCGGCTTTAGGAGCGGCTTGTGTTTTGGGTATTGGAAGTTGGAACACACAGGTAGCAATCTGTCCCCATGGATCGTTATCAGATATCAAACGCATGCATACATTATTTCTAAACATTTTTAACTCAACCACTTTTTATTACTCAACTTTAACTGAGTTCCACTATCATTTATATTAGCAATATAATTAAATAATATCATCCAATCATTCTCACACATCACATCAACCTTAATTCACTATTCATTCATTAACATAATTTTAACTAATCATCACTTCAAACCATCTATCTCCTACTTTTACATCAAATTAACTTTAATTTTTTTTATTTTAAATATTCTTTAATAAACCCGCTAACAACTAACCATACCAACTTTTTCAAAATTAACCAAACCAAACCAAACCAAGAAAATCCAATCAAATCAAAAAAAAAATTATATCCAAGCATCCCCTAATAAAGTCCCAATCATCAGAACATAGTCCCAGTCTTTAAACATGAAATATCTAAACCAAACAATGAGTTCATAAGCATGTTTGTGGAAACATAAAAATAAATAAGCATTGACCACACCCGCCCTCTCGTGACCGCTGCCAGCTGCTTAACCTGAAAAATAATAAGGTGAGCAAATCCTCTATGCTCAGTGGTAAAAGCATACTATGCATCAATTCAGTATAAACACATATAATATATTAATAATATGAACATGAATCAAATGTTGCACTACATAAAACCAGCTTCAAGCCAACAGGTAAACTCGGACGTGACTCTTATTTCAAGCCTCCATACTCGAAGTTCATGAACTGATTGTCTCGTAAATAGTTAAAGTATAGGGTTACTCGACATCAACCGGTTCCAACAAATGTCATCGGCATCAATCGGTACCGTTAGTATGAGAAACTAATAACTTGGCCCACTTGTGTTTCGTTAATGGTTTCGTCTTTGAAGGATGGACTTGGCACGTTGGTCTCGAATCTAGTAAGCCGTAAGCCGATTTGGAGTTGTGGAGTTGTTGGATCTGCGATTAATAGCCGAGGTCTTGTTCTTCGTTGTGCGGCCTCGTCATTTCGTTGGCTCGTATCGTGGGTGTGGTGGTGTAGTTTGTCGAGTTCTGGGAGGAATTTAGTCTATTGTTAATATTTGTTGTTTTTCTATTGTTTTTTGTTGTTGTTGTTGTATTGTTTTGTGTTCTGTTTGTGTGGAACAATCTTCTAGTTTTTTGTTTCTAATTCCATCTTCGTGGATAATAGAAGATTTCTAGTTCAGTTTAGTTACATCTTTGTACAGATTTTTTTTTTTTTTGGTACAGGGACTTCCGATTTCTGGATCCACAGGGGAACCGACTAATCCGGAATCGAGCCAGTTGACATGAGACTTTGTATTATGTATATTATCTCGTTCTTGAGTTTAATAATATGTAGTATTGTTAAATTAAGCAAGTCTGACTCGACTCGACCCGTTTTGGCTCGAGTTCGAGGGAGCCAAACTCGAGCTCATTTAAAGCTCGTTTGGCTAATGAGCCGAGCTCGACTCGGCTCGATAAGGCTCATCAAAGCTCGAAAATAAAATTTTTATATAATTTTTTATAGTTCGGCTCATGAGATCAACTCGTCAAGGCTCGAGCTTAAAGTCTTAACGAGCCCACCTCGAGCTCAAATTCAGGCTCGTTAAGGGCTCGAGCTCAAACTTGAGCACCCTAAGCTCGAGTTTGGCTCAACTTGTTTCCAGCTCTAATAATAAATTCAGGCTCGTTAAGGGCTCGAGCTCAAACTTGAGCACCCTAAGCTCGAGTTTGGCTCAACTTGTTTCCAGCTCTAACAATATGCTATCACTGACCAAAAAAAAAAAAATTGAACCAAAAATTTTGTGGAATGTGCCTTTGCGTCATCATCAATTAAACTAAAACATAACTTCACCCATCAGATCATCAAATTCAAACATCGACGACAAAACGTCACAATTTCATTTTTTTTCATTAGTGCTATTTCTTTTGTCCACAATGACAGGACTAAATTCACTCTCACCAAATGGTCAACCCTCGTGCCAATTTTTTTTTTATTATTTTTATATATTCTGACTGGGCATTCACAAAATTATAGAACTCAGACCGATTTGCAGCAAACCTCTTGTTTCTTGGTGATTTTAGACCAACTCCAACAGTATATCTATCAAAAACTCTATATTCATACATAACATAATGATCAAATAATGACCTTGGATAGCTAGTTAACAAGGTCGCTACGGAAAATTTCTACTGTATTATTTCAAGGTGATACAATGGCAAACCATGGTTTATCAAAGTGTAAGTATAATATTTTCGAAAAAACGTGAACTCGGTAAGATAAATTTTCCAGCTGAAATATATACATATATTATCATATATCATACTTTTATTTATTTAAAAAAAAAATATATATGCATATATGATAAACCAATCTAATGCGAAATTGTATTGATCTGGATATGTCTAACAATGGCTCGTATTTGGCATCACATTCCTCGTGCTATTTTTTAGACGATATTTAATAGATCTAAAAGCATATGAATTTACAGTATGTTTCATCTTTGCATAGGATAATTTTGTGCGCAAATATAAATATAAATAAAAATAAAACACGAATAATTCCCATAATATGAAGGCAAATCCGACTTAGCGATAAAGCAATTTGCATAAAATAACTACCGATGAGAAGAAGTCTTATGAGGAAAACGAAAAGATAACATGCGTAAACCTCAGGACAGTTAGTTTGAGCTCACCTGAGCTTGTGTAACAAATAACACTAGCACCTTTTTGCACCCGGTGCATACATAGCCCTATGCATAGTAATTTAAGCTGGATTTCTTCTTAGCTTGAACTTGTATAATGCCTTCATTGAAATCTTCATGGTTCACCTGCAAAACCAACAAGTATACATGTCTTAGTTTAAGAAACCAAAACCAAATAATCAAATAAACATAAGGCCTTAGCAAATTTAGTAAAGCGATATATCTACCGAATTAATGGTGATATCTGAGCCCTGAGGTCTAATTTCATTACAAGAGACAACGTCTAAACAAGACTGAGCAAATCAAACTCAAAAAAATATTTACATACTCGAATCCCACGACTGTAAGGATTAAATAATGTTCCGTTATCTTTCCATTTAATTAGAGCGATGGTAACAAAAAAAAAAATGAAAGAAAAGGAAAACAAGGAGTGAGGGAGAGAGAGAGAGACCTCTGTGGCATCTCGACGAAGAGCTAACATGCCTGCTTCCACACAAACAGCTTTAAGCTGTGCCCCATTGAAGTCATCTGTCGAGCGAGCGAGCTCCTCAAAGTTGACATCTGGATGAACATTCATCTTTCTGGAGTGGATCTGGAAGAAAACAAGAGTGACAAAATCTATTAATATATAATAAGGATTAACATAATTCATTTTTAGAAATAATTTCCCGCCAATTTCATTAATTATTGTCTAAACATAGTAAAAAAAAAATCTCTATTTTATTAACATACCTTTTTTATCCAATTTTTTTAGGATTACAATAACAAATATGGAATCAAAATCAAAATAAATCTAAGAAATACATTTACCATAATTAATACATTTAATTTAAGAAATACACTTACCATACGTATTTTTAAAAATTTTAAAATACAATATAAAACATTTAATTAATAATTTTTAATTAAAGTTTCTTTTTAAGAATCAATCATATTTCTAATAATTGTTAGAAATAATTTATATATACATATATATATATATATATATATATTAGTATTTACGTGAAAGTAACATATATGTTACTTATATGTTAACATATATGTTAAGATATATGTTAATTCTATATAATAAGGATTAACATAAATCAAATTTAGAAACAATTTCCCGCCACTTTTATTAATTATCTCCTAAAAATAGTAAATCAGATTTTTTTCTTTTTTTTTTATTAATAACATCAAATACTTTTATATGGGTAAACAATAAAGAATCAAAATCCGAATAAATCTTCTATTTTTCCAAACAATTTGGAAATTCGAATGTAAATCCGAATAAATCATGATTTTAGAAATCATGATTTCTAAACAATTTGAAAATCCGAATAAATCTCCAAGGAAAATCATGATTTGTATATATCATGATTTTAGAAATATGTTCAAAATTTTCTTTGCATGAATCTGAATCATAATTTATTCAGCCTATTATTATATTATTAAATTATTTGAAACCGCATGCTAAGATTTGTATATATCAAATTTCTAAAATCATGATTTGTACATATCATCTTTTCACCAATTAGACTTTTTTCTTCATTATCGATATGAAAAGGAAAACGAATTTTATATATCTTATCGGTTTTGATAACACAATGTTATAATCATTATCATTATTTATTTTAAAAGATAGTGTTTGTCATTTATTTGATTTCAAAAGATGGAAAAAATTTTATAGTTTAGGTCTCTTTTTATTTATGCATTTACACAAATTAATTTAAAAACTCTAATAACGATTGGCAACAAAATTTGGTATATATTGATTCAAACCAACTAATGAATAAAAGAGTCCATCAATCACGAAATTAAAAAATAACACACGATCACTACATTTCAAAGATTAAGTTATTTAGATAAATATTCATTTATATTGTCATGACGATAAACAAGAGTGAGTGTCATTCTTAAAAATTTGATGTTTTCAACTGATATATTTTCAATGGTTTTTTTACCGTAGGAATTCTGTTTGAATATGCAAATTCCGTTGGAATTATTATTTCTACCCCGTTGAAAAATCCATTGTTTGAATCGTCAAAATCCAACGAAAATTCCAATGAAAAATTCATTCCAACTGAATATTTGGATTAGCAACAGATTGGTGACAGATGGAGTTCTGTCAAGGTCAACATTTATTGTACGTTGGCATGTTAAGTAATAGATCAAGAAGAGTCAAGGTCAACATTTATTGTACGTTGACATGTTGTTAAAGAAACTGATTTTTAGTCACGGACAATTATGTTGTTTGTTACGCATGTAAATAATAAAAAAGTGTTGAAAATATTAGTTTGTGGGGACGACGAGTTGCTCAGTTATAAAACAAATAATGTTGCGTACAAAAAAGTTTAAATAATATATTTTTTTGCATGAGAAACATTTTATGATTTGATAATTTTCCAACGAATTATCATTCTTTTATTTATTAATGCATTTTAATTTTTAATATTCTCCGAAGTAAATACAGTCCGTGCATCGCACGGGTTACATACTAGTAATTTTAATAATAATAATAATAATAATAATAATAATAATAATAATAATAATAATAATAATAATAAGTAGTAGTAGTAGTAGTAGTCCCATACAAATCATCTGAAGTACATAAAATTATCAAAAAATGTTTCACCTGCAATATTCGAGCCCTAGCCTCCTCAGTAGGATGGGGAAACTCAATTTTACGATCCAGACGACCAGAACGCATTAAGGCAGGGTCTAAGATATCAGCTCGGTTTGTGGCTGCTATAACCTGCCCACAGGAAACAGGTGTTGAACACCAAGAGAGGTCATGAGATTGAAGAAAACGCAATTAGAAAAAAAAAATAAAATTCCAGCATGTAATTTTCCACGTAAAAGGTCAAAACAACACCACAAAGGTACAGGACTTGGACATGCATAACAATACAAGACATAATAAGAGGATCTTCATGCAACATAATATTATCAACGGACACTATCCAAACAATGAATAGACATTTTTTTTTTCCCAGAATAAGATACAACAAAAGAAGCAGGTACAAACCTTAATTCGTTCATCACTGCTAAAACCATCAAGTTGATTAAGTAGTTCTAACATAGTCCTCTGCACCTCTCGATCCCCACTAACTTCACTGCACAATAGAACATCATTGTCCATCAGGGGGTTTTTGACATAGTCAGTAGTTTCCGTATACAATAACCAAGACTTCAATGGGATTAAAGGGAAGTAACTAATAAGGAATTAAGAAATAACTGCACACCTATCAAAACGCTTTGTACCAATAGCATCAATTTCATCAATAAAAATGATGCAAGGAGATTTTTCTTTGGCAAGTTGAAAAGCGTCCCGGACAAGCTTTGCTCCATCACCAATGAACATCTAAATAAAAAATAGCATGAGAAACATTAACGGATGGAACCAACGTAAAACAGCTAAAAGAACCTTAAATAGCGAAACGATACTTCATCGTACATGCGCTCAAAATAAACCAGTTTCCAAGATAAAACAATAAAAAATCCTGATTAAATATACAGCACAGCAACATCAGGAAACAATTGGATCAATTTGAACCACTAAAACCTGCCACTGAACAAATAGGACTACACTAAAAGCTCAAGATACAAACAGCTCATATCTAGTCATCAGTAAATATCAGAACCTATAAATAACTCATGACTCAGACCAATGTCACACCAATCGTCTATCCGTCAGTGTTTGATCCTCAAAATGTATCTAGTTCAACAATGCTATTCAACTGTATAAAATAAAATCTGCAACTTTTTAGTTTAGGAACTAACAATATGAATATCAATCGAAAATCATGAGATCATGTAGACCTGATCATCCATTCAACCAGGCAACAAAAAAAAGGATCAGAATACTACACCTGTACAAGTTGTGGACCTGCTAGCTTCAGAAAAGTAGCATTTGTTTGGGCCGCACATGCGCGGGCCATTAGCGTTTTCCCCGTCCCAGGAGGCCCATATAAAAGTACTCCCTTAGGTGGACGAACTCCGAGTTTCTGAAATCTATCTTTGTGCGTCATAGGCAACACAATAGCTTCAACCAATTCTTGAATCTGTAGTCATCACAACAAAGTTGAAGAAAAAGTATATGTATCACAAAATATTGATATTAATTTATTATTGATTAATGTAAAGAGGATCAACTTGCCTGTTTCTCCAGTCCTCCAATATCATTGTAGTCTTCAGTAGGTTTCTCATCAACCTCCATTGCTTTGACACGAGAATCATACTCAGATGGCAAAGTATCCAAGATGAGATAACTGTCCTTGTTTACTCCAACCAAATCACCAGGCTTCAATATGTCAGGATCAACCAGACCCACTACGGGCAAGAAAATTGTCTGGCATTGACACGTGATACATTAATTGTCTCTTAGAAAGTGGATGAATATTCACAAGTTCGTACAGACCAGAAATACAATAACATAGTACAGAAACTTGATATCATTAAATATATACCTACATCAGACCAGAAATACAATAACATGGTACAGAAACTTGATATGATTAAACAAATACCTACATCAATATACACTTTCAGATTTTACTTCATACAATCAAGATAGTAAATATACACAATAAACTTGCAACCTTTAAACTACCAATGTGAAAAGGCATTTAACCGTATTAATATTATTATTCTTTAAATGAATGACAAAGAAATCAGGATACAGTTATGCACAAATGCTCGCACCTGACGTGTGGACGTTTTCAGCACAACACATTTGCCCTTCCTCTGTGAATCAAGATCAATATTTGCACCATCTTCTTCTGCATCTTCCTCTGGATTCATTTCCAGAATCTGGCAAATAAATAAATAACTCCAAGCTCATTATTTCCAACTCACGTTAGTGCCCAAATAAATTGTAAGTACTTAAACTATATTATCAATAGTTGAGTAAAAAGACATAGACTAGATGTCATCGGTGCAGAATATTATTCCATTTACATACAAGGATGCATACCCTATACGCCACTGCCTACCCCAACAGAGTGAATGCAACACAGCCCCAGCCAAAATATTAAAAACAATTTCTTTTCATGTCTGCCGCAATAATCTCGGCAGAAAACTCTCTTCTCATCAAACACCATTACGCATGCCTCGCACAGACTCAATTCTAAGACTGACTAGAGATTTATATAAATGCAGTCTACAACCAAGCACAGTTGACCTATCCACTATCATCCCAGTTATGGATAGTAGGATGAAACCACATAGCCATATAAAAACCAAAATCCACAAATCAATTTGTAAAGATCTGCCCAGAAGCACACATGTACAAATAATCATCTCCTCTTCGAAAAACTTAAACTATATTAGCCAACCAAAAACCCCCTAAGCTTCAGCATGAATGCCTAATGGCTAACCCTAAACAATAAATACTATCGTCGCCCTAATGGCTAACCCTAAACAATAAATACCTCGACGATATTGCCGACCAAGTAAGGGAGCTGCTTATTCAGCTTGATTTTTTCTTGATTCTCTTTAATCTTCTCCTTGAATGAATCTACCTCGAGGTTCGTCCTCTGCAGCTCATCCTTCCAAAGGGGAAAAATTGGGGGAAAAAACAAAAAATAATAAAAATGTCAGGACACAACCGCATCAAAATCGTGCAAAAATCATTTTGACATTGCTATTTTTCGCACGCAGTGATTATTCAAAAAAAAAAAAAAATGATAAGTAAAGACCTTGAAAACTCGGACTTCGTTGTCGAGAAGACGAGAGGCCCGAAGGATGTCGTCGGTGCTCATCGACGAGAACTGATCTTCCTCGAAGTCGTCTTCCACCATCGGCGTCGCCATATTCTTCGATCAACTGCGTGTGAATGATTCGATCTCTTTTCTGTTCTGTGTGTGTGTGAGAGAGAGAGGGTTTTCAAGTTTCAGGCCTTGAGCATAATAGTCTTTCTGACCAAGCAAGGGATATTTCCGTCATTCTTTTGACGAACCGGCGGTTCACCTTTTCTCTTGTTTTAGACTTTGATGCGTAGTTTTTAAATTCGGCCCGGTCACCGATCAGGCTAGGTCTCCGAGTCATTAGTCACTAATTGAATCCGACGACCAGGCAGGTCTTCGGGTCATTAGTCACTAATTGAATAGTAGGATCCATGAGTCAATTGCTAAATCAGATAATTAATTTTAAATTTTTTAAAATTATATATAGAATATTTTTTTCATATAAATATACATAAAAGTAATAAAATTAAAGTATTAATAATAATATCTCATGATAAATATTTAGGACAATGCTACGCTTACAAAGTTGGTTGACAAACTTTGTTGACAAAGTGAGGTGTATGGTTAGGATGAACCATAAATCAATGGTTATGATTTCTTTTGACTTTTATTTATTTCCTTTAGATTTTTATCCCGATGTTAATTGTCTTAACATTCCGGATAAATTATCTATTCTATCTGACATATCAGCTAGAGAACGTTTCTCTGAAACTGATAATCTGCTTGATTCTCCTATAATCAAAGAGTTTTCTTTAATTTGCATAGGATTTTTGTTTTCTATCAAAGTTTTCCCTTTAGCTATATCAATAGCCCAGTGTTCTTCTAGAGGTGCTAACTCACAGAAGGTTTTTTCTTCTACTGAATCAATATCTGAGAAGATGTCCTCGAGTTCAATATAAGATTTTTTCCTATAATCTATACTATGATGACTATTACTCAAAGCATAGGTTATAACATACGTAACACTAAAGACTTTATCTCCGGGGTTCATTAGATTTTCTCTTTCAAAATGGTGAATGAAAGATAAAGTTTTATCTAAATTTGCAGTTTGAATAGACATTCCGAATTTAGGATAAACTGTGAAGATAAACTTACCATAAGCAAGATTTCCTCTTGCTGCACCTAATATGCAATCTTTTCTATCATTAATTCTATCATCAATTAGTGCCATTTTTATAGGGGTATCAATCCCTTCTTGAAATTCAGCCTTAAGCAAAATATTTATTGCTCCGAGATGAATTGTTGAGATTTTTCCTCTTATAGGAGAAGGAATCTTTTCTAAATATTTTCGTATTTCCGCTTTAGTAATTAAAGGCAGATATACCGTTCCCTTTACATCTCTTATGTCTACATGCAGTTCTTGCGTGTTGACAAAATAGAAAATTTCATTTTTCCATTTTAAGAAATTTAACATTGGAATGTTAAAGACTTCTTCTTTTTTAAGGTTTAACTTAGATTTTTGAATCTTAGTTGAAACATCATGTTTTATTGCCAAACTGGCTTTAAATCCTTTTTCATTTTCATTAAATGAAACTTGTGAAAGATCACTATTAGAACATAGATCTTGTTCTATATTTTTGTTTTCATTATCCGTATTGGAATTCATATTGTAAATAGGTTTTCCAGCTGTCTTCACCTTAAGATGGGATCCCGAATACTGGTATTCCTCATTATGTATTGTAATTCCGTATTAGAAAATGAATACAGAAAATATTGATCAAAAGATCTATTATCCAACAGGATTTTTCTTTGATATCAGGCTCTGATACCAAGATTTTTTAACGGGCTGATTCCCGTGCGAAATTTATGCGGAATATCTGAATAATTCATTTTTAGGCCATAAGAAGTGAGCTATGTTGTTGTGCCTTCTTAATTGATTCTTTTAATGCCACAATAAGTGACACCATTCTATTAACATTATCAACATAGCTTCCTATAGTTGCTAGTTTTATTTCTATAGGTGCAGAAATATAAGTTTGAATATAATTATTCAATCTTTGTTCTTCTTCATTTAAGTCAGCTGTTAACTGAATTATTTGTTTTCTTAATGTTCTAAGACAATTTATATCTGAAAACACTACTCTTACTGGCATATGCCATAAATTATTATTTTCCATAGCAAGTTAGAGTTTTTAACACTTAAACAAAACCTATGAATTTAGGCAGCTCCCAAAAGAGTTGCTTGTTTTTCAGCTTTCTTAATTGACTTCTTGGTAGAAGTAACTAAGCCATGTAGACCATTTAGTCTGAAACCATAAGATTTTAGGATACCCATTTTATCATCAGGTAATGCCCTGTTATACTCAAGTTCTTTCTCAAGTTGTAAGGCTTCAAGTCTTCGTTGATAAACTTCCAACAAAGTATGAAGATCTCTTAATTGTTTACGCTGATATTTCAAAGCGTTTCTTTCTCTATAATGTATTTTCATTGGCAGATGCCAAAAATCATACCATTGCAAAAAATTCATAATTTCTTATTCTAGAGAAATTACTTTATTAAAATATTTATTCTAATTTATGGCTTTGAAAACCTTCTTTCAAACAAATTAAAATTCCTTTCTTAGAAACTTTTAAACTGCTTCTCAGAGAGCTATTTAAGACATAACCATTATAATTCAAAGGGACTACTTATAAAATGTTTTATAGTTTGGATAAATGTTTACCTCTATGTTTGATTTTGAATCTCTGTGTCTGAATGATCGATTCCAAGCCTGCGCCACAGGTACTGTTTTCCCTTCTGGTACTTCTTCCCTTTGATTAGCAAATCGGCCTCCAGGATAAGATCTTTAGCACAAGTTCAAACAAACTGGGTATTTTATTCAAACTTCAAACATTTTACAAGAGTCCTGATATGAATATTAATTATTCATTCAAGCCTCTGATTACAATCTCAAGTTCCTAAGAAGGAACCTTTCACTACTCACACATTATCAAAGAAAAAGTTTCAAGCTAGACTCTGGGTTAATTTTCTGATGTCCCTTATTGAAATGTAACTCATCCTTTTATAGATCAAGGAATGAGGATCGATACAAAATACACACTTCCCCACAATGCACTCACATCTTATCTTTTAACTTTATTCCATGTCTTGTGAGCTGGATGATGTTGACGTTGTCTGGGAATCTTTTTCCAAAGTGGTAGGGTCCACCATGATTGTTGCTTGACAATTTGCATTTGGGCAGTTGTAAGTGCTTCCGCGTGCTTCTCTATTTTTCTTGATTTTCTTGCAGATTCTTGGATGATGAAATTCTTGTAACAGGCCTTTTTGGAAGTTGATAATCTTGATTTCA
>CACSLK010027840.1:2937933-2950137 GCA_902706635.1 Striga hermonthica | reverse complement strand
TTAATTCATTCCGGAGCAAGTGAGTTTATTTCATTTTTCAATTCGGATATATCTTTTTGATTTTGTCTTGTTCTGTGTACTAACAGTTTGGAACTTTTGCCCTTTGTAGAAAAAGAGACCAAGCAGAAGGAGCCAAAGTTGAGTCCTGAGTTCGGTGGGAAATTAATTACACTCGCCGGCTTAGATAAGAAGGTATGAGATTATCGGAAGCTTGTGGTGGATCCGAAGCTTGAAGCTGCTGGTTTGTCTCCCGGAGTTTCTACTGTCAAGTTTGACCCCGGTAATGAATCTTCCATAGCTGTTGGTTTTATCAACACTTCTATGTATGTCGAACATTTGTGAATAACTCTGATTGTTTTATATTTAAATGCAGTATACTATCCGCTCCTCGGATTCTTGGGCTATAATACAGTCAAGGAGGCTAAGGAGTTCAGGCGTAAGTACCCCAACAAGGACTTGCAATCCAAGTTTGGCAAAAGTCGAGATTTGCGCTTAAACAACGTCATGAGGAGGGATTTAGTTCGCGCCTTGGTGAAGAGAACTGCTGGTCAGAAGAATTCTGGTAAAAAATCGACCGAAGTGGGGTCGAGCGCGACTTCGGCTGCTATTCCGGAAAGCCCGAGGTCTTTACAAGAGGTGACTACTACCGAGGTGCCACCAGTCGTGAATGCGGTCGCGATTAACCATGCGGAGCCGGAACCTGATGCAGCTGGAACCGAGGTGGCGTTGGTTGAATTACCGCATACCGCCGTTCAGGAAGAGGTGCCGGAGAAGTTACCCTCATCTCCGAAGTCCGGAGAGTCTGCGCAGTTGGAAAGGAGAAAGAAGAGAAGACTGGTGAAGACAGTCGATGTGGGGGGTTCGTCTGGAGCAGAGAAGAGGTCTAAGAGAAAACATGACTCCGGTCACAAGTCTGTTGAGAGGAAGGTTGATGAGTCGCCCTTGTTTGAGAAATCGTTCTTATCGATTGATGAAGAGAGGGCGGCCAAAGTGAAGGTGCCCGAAGGCGTTGTGGAGGAGTGGTTCACTACCTTCCAATCTGTTAAGTCTCCACACATGTCCTCGAGGATCGATATGCCGGAGAATGCAAAAAGCGCAGCAAGGGTGCCTTTGATGGTATGGGACCCGAGGTCCGAAGTGGGGGTCTCGTCCCTATCAAGTGTTGACAAGTTAAACTATGCTAAGGCATGTTTGGGCCGGGCTTTGGTTAGTCTCGTTGCTGCTGAAGATGATCATAGCCGGATTGCGGCTCAGCTGGATAGGAAAAGAGACACTATTGCTGCCCGGGATGTGATGATCGCCTCGCTGAAGGAGGAGTCGGCTAAGACGGAGGCCGACTTGAAAGGTAAGATTTCTGAACAAGTTACTCAATTGGAAGTGGCGCAGGCTGAAATCTCGGCGCTGTGCAAGTAGAAGAGAGCTTTTGAGGCCGAGGTAGCCGATCTTAAGACGCGTCTCGCCTTTGCTGAGCAACATTCCAAGGCTTTAGAGGCCAAGTTGGAGGGGACAGAGAAGGCGCTGTCAGATGAGAAGGCCGGACATGAAGCGACTCGCAAAGAATGTACCGAGGTCCGCGAGCTCGTAGGTCGGCAAAGGGATGCCCATCAGGCCGAAATGGCAAAGCTTGAAAGAGAGAAGTCGGCTTATGGTGAGACCATGTACGAGATCGGCTTCCAAGCCGGTAAGGAGACTGTGGTGGCTGTGGAACCGAAGTCCGTTGGTGACGCCGAGGCTGAAGCTGTTGATGCCGGTGAGGATGATGAGGTCGGTGGACCTGACCTTGAAATTGAGATGAACACCTGTTTGAATCTCCGATGGGTCATAGAGCATTACGATGCAGATTATTATGATATTGACGATATTCGCCTGTTCTTATTCCGCAAACTTGCAAAATATGGCTTCCACACTGAGATAAAAGGGATGCATGTGGAGGCCGATGAGGATGAGAGGGAATTTTGTGTTTGGATGCTCCACCGATCCGAAGAAATGAATGCGAACCCCGACTTGCCACCACTTTCTGAGGATAGAGCTGCTCTTCTCCGACGTGCTTATGTTAACATGATTTTGGAGGGAGAGAAGGAAAAAAGGAAGGAGCTAGCCAACGTATATCTCTCAACTCTTGCCGATGTGGAGGTCGAACAACTTTTTGACGATATGACCCCGGAGCAGATTCAGAGCAGAGTTAAGGCCTATATCGAGGAAAGGCTAAATCGACTGATAAGGAGGTTGAAGTTGTCAAGGTTGTCACGCCGGCTGAGGGTGAGTCGGATAAAATGCAGGATCCTCGTGACGAATTTGTTCCGGTGTCAGAAGGAGCCATCGAGACTGCTGCTAAGGCAAAGGAGGTGCAGGTCTTGGAGCAACTATCTTCAGGGACCGAAGTCAGGGAAGGCAGCGGTACCGGAGACAATGTGGAGAAGATGGCCGACGCAATTTGAAGTTTTAGACATATTATATATTACTGCATTATTAATTTCGTAATAAGACATCGGGGTGCCAACATGTTGGCATCCTTAGTAGGAAATATATGAATATGTAATCGGGGATATCAGGTAGCTGATTCCCTTAGTAGGAAATATGTAAGGGTTTTCCCGACTTTTTTCAGATATATATATGAAGTGTTTGCACAATATTTGTCTTGATTTATGTTTGTTGTACTAACTTCTGCAATTTTTCGACCAAGTGTTTTGAACTCGGTACGGATTTTAAAATGAGTTACCGCAACTCGGATATAGTCATATTACTAACCAAGTTGTGGATTTTTTTGTAAAACTAACTTCCGAGTTCCACTTTAGTCTTTCGTAATATTTTCATCCACTAGTGTAAGTTGGTTATGCGAACTTACTAGGAATTCGCATGACTTAACACATGTTTGGGCTGTGCATGGAATAAAAATAGGGTTCACCGAACTTCGTCATAGTTCGATTATGGAATGGCCCCAACCGACTTATATCTTTTGTATTCGGTAGTTTTCGGGACCCGCCAAATCGTGTTCGTTGAAGTGGCGTTTGACGAGCTTCAATCCCCGACCAAAACATGCGTAGGAGTTGGATGGATTACGGGGTATCAGCAAGATCGAGTGTCGCAATGCTTACATCGGTACAAAATATTCATAGAACCGAGTTTCAAGGTATTTTACATCGGTATTGAGCTGCTGCTCGAATTTTCAAAACGAAAGTTGATAGGCCTTCAGTACATCAAAAGGGTTACTTCGTACATTCAACGAAGCAAAAGGGAAGGTCCGTGCAAAAGAAGAGTCAGCTATCCGACTTCGGACCGTTCATTGATAGAATTTTTTTAGGAAAACTGCATTCCATGGATATTGATGCGGAGTTCCATCAAGATGAGCGATTCGGTAGGACTTCAATGACTTGAAAAGGTCCTTCCCACTTCGGTTTGAGTGGGCCGGGATCAGGCCCCATTATGCATTTGAGGACTAAGTCTCCAACTCGAAATGGACGAGGCTTAATTTTAGAATTGATATACCTCTCGCTTCTACGTTTGTAAGCGGCATTCTTGAGTTCAGCTCGGGTGCGATGTTCGTCGAGCAAGTCCAGATTAGATTTCAGGTTTTCCGAGTTGGACTCCTCGGTAAAATGTTGAACTCGGTACGTTGGTTCACCGAGCTCAACTGGGACCACGGCTTCTGAGACGTAGGTTAGGGAAAACGGGGTCTCGCCAGTAGAAGTTCGAGTTGTAGTTCGGTAGGCCCATAGGACATGTGGCAGCTCTTCTGGCCAGGCTCCTTTGGCAGCGTCAAGTCGGACTTTGAGGCCGTTTTTTATGAGTTTGTTAACAACTTCAACTTGACCATTGGATTGCGGGTGGTAGGGCGAAGAGAAGAAGTGTTTGATATTATATTATTCACAAAGAGATTCAAGATGCCTACCTTCGAACTGTCGGCCATTGTCGGTGATAATGGAGTTCGGTACTCCAAAGCGACAAATAATGGTATTCCACACAAAATCCACCACTTTCTGTTCAGTTATTGTAACCAAGGGTTCGGCTTCAGCCCATTTAGTAAAGTAATCGACAGCAACAATCGCAAATCGGACACCTCCTTTCCCGGTTGGCAGGGGACCTATGAGATCGATTCCCCACTTGGCAAAAGGCCATGGACTGTAGATTGATTTGAGCTCCTCGGGAGACTGATGGATGTTGGGCGCGAACACTTGGCATTTCGGGCACTTGCGAACCCATGCAGCGGCGTCGATTTTTAAGGTCGACCAATAATAACCTTGTCGTAAGACTTTGTATGATAAGGCCTGTGAACCGGGGTGACTTCCGCAAATTTCTTCGTGGACTTCTTCAAGAATATATCGTGAATCAGATTCATTCACGCATTTTAAAAGTGGGACGGAATATCCCCTCTTAAACAAAGTTCCATTGTCCAGTGTGTACCGAGCTGCTCGAATCCGAAGTGTCCGAGCTTCTTTTGGATCCGGGGGCGAGGCCCCAGTTTCCAAGTAATGAATTATAGGGTCCATCCACGTTGATGGCTTTTGTGACGTTACCGGATTGGTAGTCGCGACTTCGGTCAGTGCGGTCGACGGTTGTTCTTGCTGTCCGACTTGGACATACTCCATGCTTTCCATTCCGGAACTTGAAGCTAACCGAGACAAAGCGTCTGCTTGAACATTAAGAGTTCGAGGGATGTGTTCAACGTCAGCGGAGAACATTGATAATTTTCGTTTGGCTAAAGAGAGATATGGTGTCAGCCGAGGTTCTTTAACTTCGTACGAACCATTGATTTGGTTGACAAGGAGTTGAGAGTCTGAAAAAATTTTAAGATGTTTCACGTTCATGGATTCAGCCAAATTTAATCCGGATAGCAAGGCTTCGTATTCAGCTTCATTGTTAGTTGCTGGGAAAAGAAACTTCACCGAGTGACAGAATAATCGGTTTTCTAGGTCAGCCAAGACTATCCCTGCGTCTGCTCTGTTGGCTGTTGAAGAGCCATCAATATAGAGAACCCACGGCTGATTATCATTATGAACCGTTATAGCCGGAGTAAATTCGGCGATGAAGTCGGATAAGGCTTGAGCCTTGATCGCGGTCCTCGGTTGATAGTGGATGTCGAATTGTCCGAGTTCAATGGCTCATTTTATCATGCGTCTCGAGGTGTCAGGTCGGTGCAGGATTTGTCGAAGTGGATACGAAGTGCGAACAGTTATGGAATGTTCTTGAAAATAAGGTCGCAATTTCCGAGTAGCAATAACAAGCGCAAACGTCAATTTTTCCATCGGAGGGTAGCGTAACTCAGCATCATGCAAGGCCTTGCTGACATAATAGATAGGTGATTGTAACAGTCCTTCTTCACGTATCAAAACAGTGCTAATGGCGGAATCACTAACTCCGAGGTATAAAAACAGCATTTCCTCGGGTCTCGGCTTTTGTAATGTCGGCGGAGAGGCGAGCGTCTCCTTAATGCTGACGAGAGCTATTTGGCATTCCTCGGTCCATTCAAAACGTTTCCCTTTTTTGATTGCTTCGAAAAAAGGTTTGCAACGATCTGTAGACTTGGAGATGAATCGGTTGAGCGCAGCAAGTCGGCCAGTTAGGGCCTGGACACCCTTAACCGAGGTCGGTGGAGTTATATCTTGGATGGCTTTAATTTTGGCCAGATTGGCTTCAATTCCGCGTTGGCTGACCATATAGCCCAGAAACTTTCCGGATTCAACTCCGAAGGTACACTTTTTGGGATTTAAGACCATGGAATAAGATCGGAGGATAGCAAACATGTCTTGAAGATGTGTTATATGATCAGAAGCGTGAACCGACTTGACGAGCATGTCGTCAACATAAACTTCCATAGTATGACCAATCAGCATAGCGAACATTTTGTTGACAAGGCGCTGATAAGTGGCTCCGGCGTTTTTTAATCCGAACGGCATTATAGTATAGCAGTACAAGCCTCGGGCTGAATAGAACGAGGTGTGTTCGGAATCTTCAGGATCCATAGGAATCTGATTGTAGCCGGAGTAAGCATCCATGAAACTCATCAACTCGTGTCCCGACGTGGCATCAACCATGTAGTCTATATGTGGGAGTGGGTAACTGTCCTTGGGACACGCCTTGTTCAAGTCAGAAAAATCGATACACAGTCTCCATAGCCCGTTGCTCTTTTTAACAAGGACAGAATTTGAGACCCATGTCGGATATCTGGCTTCTTTGATGAATTTATTGTCGATGAGTTTGTTGACCTTCTCTTCCAGTGCTTTCTGTCGATCCGGCCCCAGTTTCCTTCTTTTCTGGACAACAGGCCGGATGGTTCGATCGAGGTTTAACTTGTGACTAGCGACACCGGGGTCAATGCCATTCATATCTTCGTGTTTCCAGGCAAAAACATCAGAATTGTGTTTGAGGAATGAAATAAGTTCTGACCGAAGAGGCTCTTGGAGATGACTCCCGATGCGCAACGATTTGTGGAAAATTGGTTCATCGATGTATATTAATTCTACGTCTTCTCCAGGTTCGGCTCGGTCACTTCGGCTTTTTTCTTTAAATTGGGCTCTTGGGTCCAACTCATCTTCTTCAAGGATAGGTTCCTTTACAGGCCGTCGACCTCGGTCTTCGGTCAAGGGATCCGAGGCGGGAAAAGTGCCGACGTCGTGGTTTGGCTCTCCAGACACCGTGTTGTCCGAGACATTTCGTAGTGGAGAATTTTTACTATTGCCCGTCGAGGTGGAATGGACTCCGTTGGGTGTGGGTGGTATGAATGTGATAAGTTCTCGAGCTTCTCTCTGGTCTCCGAAGTGCGTCCCTTCTCCTCGTATAGTTGGGAACTTTAGTGCGTAGTGAAAGATCGAAACCGCAGCTCAAAGTTTATACAATGCTGTTCTGCCGATGATGGCATTGTACTCATTGTTAATATCCAGAATCTTGAAAGTTTCCATGACGAGCTTAGTGACGTTCTCCGAAGTGCCGAATCTGACAGGTAAAGTGATCTCGCCGATAGGCTTCGAAATACTTCCGTTGAACCCTTGTATCTGATCATTGCAAGATCGGATGTCGGCGGGATCAAGACCCATTTTGTCAAAAGCTTTTAACATCAAAATGCTCGAATAGGCCCTAGTATCTACAATGACGCGATGAACAAGAATTCTGCATATAGGGACAGTGATAACAAGTGCATCAGAATGAGGGTGTGCGAAGTGATTAGCATCCTCCATATTAAAGGTTATGGGACAGTTCCGATTGTTGAGGATGTCTCTCAAATCAGGATTGTACACTTGTTTGCCGGCGTTGTGCGCTTGTCGGGCATAGGCTTTGATTTGCCGACGGGACATTGTACTCCGGGAGTTATTGGTGTTAACACGATGGACGGTGATTCGCATCGGTCCAGGAGATCGATCTCGTTTACGTCCTCGGGCAATTCCAGCAAAGTCTGAATTGGGCGTTTCCGAGGTGAACATAAATACTTCCTTGTCTCCTTGTTGGATGCGTTTTGGCATGGCGCCTCGGTCCTCCTCGTCATCTTCATCATAAGATTCAATCTGACGCCCTGGACCTCGTCTCTGGGGGTCGGTGTTGCGATAGAACTTTCTGAGCTGCGGATGACCGATTAAACATAACAGGGCAGCCAACAAACTTAAACATTCATCAGTATTGTGCCCCGGTGATTTATGATAGTCACAATACCGGGACTTATCCAATTTTTCTTCAGGCATCCGAAGTGGTTTGGGGTCCGGTAGAATGCCATTTCCTTTGATCTCTTCGTATATGGTAGCTGCCCCTGCGGAGTATACGGTTTGATAACCGGACTTCACATCGGTAGCATACTGTTTTCGGGCTGCTCGAACTTCAGGGTCATTGGGGTCTCCTCGGTGAGGTCCCCTGAACTGAGCCTTGCTTTGCTTTTCGAAAAATTTATTCTTCATTTTCTCGTCGGTCCCCGCCTTAGAAGACTTCGGGTTAAAGTTAAAATCGGGGACCGACATGGCTTCTTCAGCTATGATGTGTTGCTGAGCTCGAGCAAGAAATTCTTGAAAAGTGTTTGGTTTATTTTGGCACAGTGTCCAGCGGAAAATCGAATTCGGTTTCAGTCCGGCAATAGCCATGACAAGCAAGGTTTCGGGGTGACAAGGTTCCATGTTTTGAACTCGGTCATTAAATCGGGCGATATAATCCTTGACACTTTCATCATCCTTTTGAGTTACGTTTGCGAGAGACTCTTTTGGAATTAGGCAGACTTGAGCCCCGATGAAATGAGATCGGAAAGCCGACCTTAGTTGTTGCCACTTCCAAATTGAGTGAGGAGGTAGCGAATGGTACCATTTTTGGGCCCGAGGCCCCAGCGTGAGAGAAAACATACGACACCGAAGTGCGTCTGAGGCCCCGTGCAAGTCCATCCACGACGTGTAGTGACCGAGATGTGAATCGGGGTCTGAAGTTCCATCGTATAGCCCGATCTGGGGGACTTTGACTTTCCCAGGCACGGGTTCCGAAGTAAGCTCTGGCGTGAGAGGGGAGTCGGCTTCCAGATATACTTGCGCCGATGTTGAAGCCCGCCGAGGTGGGTCTTCGAGTGCCCGTTGCCGACTTTCCAATTCGGCAACTCTCCGTCGCAATGTTTCAAGTTCGGATGACTCTTGACGAGCCCGATTTCGTTCTATGTGCTGCCGAAGGTCGGTCTGCGCCGGGTTGGAGGGGTTTCGGTGTTGTGCATGAGGCGGTGACCGTCGTGAATGACCAGACTGGCTTTCGGCGGTTTCTTCATGAGGAAGGATAGGAGGATTGCGCCCGACGTCGGTGCGACGTGTGGTTTGTTTTGGAGGTGGTTGCGACGCTCTATCACGAGGTTGAGAGGTTGCGTGAGACGTAGTTCTTCCGCCGTCTCGCCGCACCGGTGGATTCTGCGGATTTGCAGGAGTCGTTGGTATTATAGAGTGTCCCGGGGCAGTCGTCGATGTTCCGGGGATCGTTTGAGCCATCAGAGCGGCGAACCCACATGCAAACTCCGGATTTTGAAGCAGAACAGTGTAATCCGGTACTGGGGGAGCTACGGCCTGCCGTCTGGCGGATTGGGCAGCGCTGCGACTGTGGCCATCTCGTGAAGTATTACCACGATGATCTGAACGAGACATAATGGATATGGCTGATGTGAATCGTTACTTGAGAAAGTGGAGATTAACCTCAAATCACTTATGAGGCCCTCCTTCTAGCGCCAAGCTGTTGTCGTATGATTCTTAACAACAATTTAAGGTGGAGTTTATGAGATAATTTCAAGTGGTTTGAACGTAAATCATGCAAGAAAAACTCAACAATGGCCCCGGTCCGAGGTGAACCGAGGTGAAAAGCCTTTATGGGCTGCTTCGCGTTTCATTGTTGAAATGTTAGGTTCCGAATCCGGGATCCCCTTACAGGTATGATTGGGTCATTATTTATAGTAACCTTTTTGATATATACATTGGGATTCGTGTATTATTTTCAGCATAAAGTAACTTTTGGTGGGCGGTTGGAGCAGTGGGTCCCACATGAATGATGACAAATCTCGTAGATCGTGATAGGGGTGTGTAGGCGCCTCGTCACCTGCTTTAGGAGGTGACGACCTCGGTTTATGTTGACCTCGGTTTGGGATGACTTCGGCGGAGGATGAGTCATTTCGGTCTTCTTGAGTCGTATCGGTCTATTGCGCGAACCGGGATGACTTTAGGCTATGGTAATGTCTGAATCAAATTCGCTTATGGTGCTGTTTTGGGCCTTTAATTACGATTTACCGAGTTGGATGATAACAATACATCAAGGCTTTGTTTGGTAATTAGTTGTTAGTTGTTAGCATATTGCATTAACTGCTTTAACCAGCAGATACTGTTAGTTGTTTTAACGAGCTGAATGTGTTAGCTCTTTGTAAGAGTGTGGTAACATTAAGTATTTTTAATTAGTTGTTAATATGTAAAATTACTTTTAAGGATATCAACATACTTGATCATTTTCAATGATGTTGAAATTATAATTATTTAGGAAATAAAAGTATTTAATATCTTAAATGTGAATTAAAATAAATTAAATTATAATAAAAATATAAATAATAATAAAATAAAAGTATTTCTTAATCGAGAGTATAGAAGAAGAATATAAAATAAAAATTGAATAATTTAACGTGGATTTAATGCAAACTATTGAAATAATAAATTATAAAAATGTTAATTAAAAACTATATTATTGAGTGATGTTATGCTAATGAGTTTTTTCAGCAGCCCCTGAAAGTCTGGTTGCGTTCGAACCTTGGGCTCCGTCGAATGGGAGATATTGATAGATGGGACAGTTTATTCCCGGTCGCGATTTGGAGATTGTGGATGGGACGCAATGAGCGGATCTTTCAGCGAAAAACCGTAAGCTGTGGAGCCCGGAAAATGGAGATTGTGACCATCACGGATAATTATACGAAAGCCGCCGCGGATTATAGGAAGGTCGGGGTTTCATCCTACGCCGCACGCATGATTCGGTGGTCTCCCCCAGGCCCGGAGTGGATTAAGATGAACACAGATGGTTCTTTTGACAACCGCTCGGGGTTGAGTAGTGCGGGTGGTCTGGCCCGTGATGAATTAGGCCGGTGGCTTGGGGGCTTTCTAATGAATATTGGGATGTGTTCTATTACAGGAGCCGAGCTCTGGGGACTTTTTCAGGGTCTGGTGTTGGCGTGGGAGCTAGGCTATCGAAGGGTGATTGCTGAAGTCGATAGCCAATGTGTTCTCAAGATGATATCTCAGTCGGACGGTTATTTTGGTGTTCACGAGGGGATGGTTAAGGCCATTCGTGAGTTGATCCAACGGAATTGGGAGGTCAAAGTTCAACATGTCCATCGAGAAGCGAACTTCGCTGCTGACCATTTGGCGAGCTTGGCCGGCCTCGTATCCGCCTGGCCTGCATCGAGTTGTGTCTTTGCCTACAGGGGTCGGAGATTGGTTGGAACATGATATCATTGGGGTGTCTTACCCCCGGCAAATTCTAGCTTAGGCCTGTGGCCTCATTCTTTGTACTAAAAAAAAAAAATAATACATCATCAATGAGTGCATGCCACGCAGTGGGCATATTAACATGTGTCCACCGTGGGTAGGTGATCATTTCTCTAACATCATAAGAGTTAAAAGCTAATCAGGGCAAATTTTGGGTGTCATTACTCTGCCAGTTAATTGCGGCTTATATGTGTATACAAATGAAAGAAGTTTTAATTTCCGCCGTTACCATGAAAAGAGCCAATAATAGAAAATGGCATATATGGACATTTATTTATTTTATCTCAAAAAAGTTTATTCCAAAACGCTCCCATGTGAAGCGGAAAAATACTACAAGTGCATAATATATGTACCTAGAAATGTACATAGCAACTTACAGGAAGTAGGATCCACTTGATTTTTTATTTAAAAAATGCTATAATAAATGTAAATAGAGGTGTACATAACACTCATATAGAGTGAAGTATACTTATTTTTATTTTTGATCGGTCTCACTCAATGTGAGTGTTATGTACACCCTTATGTACAATATTATGTACCTATAGCATTTCTTTTTATTTTTGGTAGAATCCACTTATTGTGACTATTATTATGTACCTATAACATTTTTCCTTGCAAAAAATGGGCCCTACCCTCGCTGATGGCGTCGACTGAAACTGAGGGCAGTGCCTTCACCTGTAGCATAGAATTAGCTTTGTCATCCAATGTTTTTCAATTCGAACCGCTCCGGTGGGTTGACTCGGGACCCGGTTGGCCCGGAGTCAGGACCGGTCTTGGTGGGTTATTCAGACCGGGCAACAAAAGACTTGGTCAAAACCTGGATGGGTCAACCAGGTTGACCCGATCCCTATATAATTTTTTTATTATTATTTTTTAATTTTTAAAATATTTTTTGTTTTTAATAATAAAACTATGTATATATATATATTTATATGATAATATTTATCATGAAATACATATTATTGACGCTTTATGCACACATTTTAAATATAAAATATTTAATTTTATTATTTTTATATATATCTATATGACAAAATACTTATATATAATTTAAAAAAATTTAAAATTAATAATTTAGTTCTACAATTGACTCGATGACCCGATAGAGGCCGAGTTTAAAAACTATGTTGTCATATGTGCAATACACACGAAAAATGATTGCAATTCAACGATGACCCGAAGTTTTTGGGAACACCCAATTATTGGCCAACTGTCCTCACTATAGTAATTTTTTTTTTTTTTTTTT
>CACSLK010027840.1:2817866-2828589 GCA_902706635.1 Striga hermonthica | reverse complement strand
CGAGAATAAAAGGTCTACATATCAAACTTGAAGGCTCCTTGACACGAGCATAAAAGGTCTACAAATTCGAATGCTCCTTGATACGAGCATAAAACGTATATATATCAAGATATCCTTGACACGAGCATAAAATGTCTTCATATCAAGATCTCCTTGACACGAGAATAAAAGGTCTACATATCAAACTTGAAGGCTCCTTGACACGAGTATAAAATGTCTACATATCAAGATCTCTTTGACACAAATATAAAATGTCTACATATCAAGATCTCCTTGACACGAGAATAAACGGTCTACATGTAAAATTTGAAGGCTCCTTGACACGAGGATAAAATGTCTACAAATTTGAAGGCTCCTTGACACGAGCATAAAATGTCTACAAAATTGAAGACTCCTTGATACGAGTATAAACTATCTGCAAATCAAGTCAAATGAAGAACTCCTTGATACGAGTTTAAACTATCTACAAACTCAAGTTGAAGAACTACTGGATAAGAGTTTAAACTATCTACATGTTCAAACCAAATTCCAAATTTTGAGACTCATTCACTACCAAGATATTTTGTCCGTGAACAAGTCTCAAGGGGGCATTTGTAGACATCGAAATTATAATATTTTATTAATTAATGTCTTTATTTATTTGAGGACATAAATCCAAGATAAATAAGATATTTAATTAATAAATTATTTATTTCTTGCCCACCAAGTCAAATCTTAGGATAAAGAAAGAGATTATATCAAATCTTAGGAGAAGGAAAGAGATTATGTCAAATCATGAAGGACCAATAAAATTGAAGTCTTCTTCTCCAAGACCTCTCTCTTCTACACCTATAAATAGGGCTCTCCTTAATGCCACAAAACACACCTCAGACACCTCAAACACCTCAAAAATATCAAAAACGTCTCAAATATTAAAGTCTCAAATTCAAGAGTTCTCAAGAACCCTCTTGAAGATTTGAAGAAGTTCTTGAAGAACCGCGCGAATTCAATTCAATGAAAAAGAAGGCCAAGAAGAAGAAAAAGAGGCGGCGGGTCTTCCTCAAGAAGTAAAGAGACGACTTTCACGCTTCTCAAGTCAATCCAAGAATATCAACAACGTTCAAGCGACATTCAAGCCGCGTTCGTTGAGAAGTTCAACCAACATAGCGTTTGATCCGGGAAAAAGCTATCAAGCCTCCGAATCAACGTTATTCAAGTCAGAGTCCCTCTTTCAAGAAGATCGAAGAATCAAGTCTTCCAAGAAGTGATATTCAATCAAGTCAAGGCCTAACATTTAATACGGGAATAAGTCATTCGACCCCTAAATTAATGTTAGAGAAATTCAAGACCAAATCCGAAGGAGATTCATTCATTCAAATCCATCTTTGAAGGTCTCAATCCCAAATTTATGAAGAGAAGAATCAGAGGAGATAAATAGAGATTTTACCCGCAATATCATTTGATCGAAATTTAATCAAGTTGTACAAAAGTTTTATGTCTTCCATAAAATTTGTTGTTACAATGATATATGTAATAACTTTTTTTTTCATTGTATGCTAATATATAATATTGATTAATTGCATGTTATATCTATAATTATATATAACTTTTTACGTCATATGCTGATTACATGTGCGTTGTTCCGAATTGACAAATTCATAGGTATAAAATGTCGTTACATTGAAATAAGGTTGGCAAATTCATAAGGTATAAAATATATTTGATTTTTTTTTCACAAAAATATATTTGATTAGTTAATTTTAACACAAAAATATATTTGATTTTTTTATTTTTTTTTGTTCCAACAAACAAATCTCGAACACGATTATTTGCGGCAAAAGTTTATCAACGACACGAATATTTCATTTTATCTTCTTTGCTCCAAATATTTCATTTTATTAACAATCAATTTTAGTATGAACATTTTTTTTTTTAAATGTTGGGTAAAGTAGGGGTAACAGTTTGTAGTTGTACCGGGTGAAAAGGGGAAAAAGCCCATACCTATTGCTTTCCATCAAAAGGTGCACGTGTATTGTCTTATTATGCATGAAAAGAATAAAAATAAAAAACAATATTGCACAACTCATAGGAACATTTTTTCTTCACATGCCAAAACAGTGCCCTTTTTTTTATTCATCACATGTCAATTCCACTGAATTTTTTTTATCTGCAGTTGTCCCGATCTTGCCAGAAGAATTTGTGAATCTTGTAAAAGCAACCCCAACAAGTTGTGATTTTTTGGAAACAGACAACTGGAAAAATCAATTATGCCTAACTTTAATATAAATATTACTTTATATATATTGTATATATTCATGTTGGAAATATGCAAAAAAAAAAATCGTAGTAGTCTTTATAATCAGAAGATAATGTTATAATAACAATTATTATATATAATGTCCCAACAAAGTTATATTTATATGAATTTTAAAAACTTTAAAACCTGATTGCAATTATTTATTAACAATTAATTTATAAATTACTGTTATATTTGTGCAATATAACTATATTTGTAATTTTATAATAATCTACTTTTATAGTTACTTCAATTTTCTTTTTCTTTTTTAGTTTAGAATTAATGAAAAAACATGTAATTAGTAAAAATTATAATTAACTATAAAATCAAATTTACCAAAAATATATATAAAGATCATACGCGTCGACTTGGAGGGGAAGGTCATAAGCGTCACACTGTAAATTCAATTTTCGACGGAATAAAAAAGACAAATACGACGTAATTTATAATTTTTTTTTTTAAAAAAAAGTTTTACTTATTTCATAATTATTGCTCACATTATTATTCGTGACATTATAATTTTTTTCTGTAACTTTATATTATCATTTAATACATTGATTCTGACTCTTCACCAGGTCCAGATGGTTTCTCTTCGAAGTTCTGTTATTCTTAGGATGATATTCGGAAATATGAAATAGGTATATATAAATAATAGAAAGGCCTACAAAATTTAAAAAAAAAAAGTTTTGTTCATAACATAAGTATAGTTAACATTTATTTCATAAGTATAGTTAAAACTTATTTGAAAAGATTGTCGAATACAAATACAATCTTTATATTTACATATCCACAAAAATTTTGAAAAATTTTTTGTTGTTTAATTTAAATGCACCTCATTTTCCATTATGGTTGTGTACATTGTAATCCATAATATATTTCACAATTATATATAAAGATGAAGCATGAATAGATAGAAATAAACACCGATTTGGTCTCTTTGGTTTTCATTAATACAAGTGCACACTCAACAGGTTTCATCAATACATACGATATTTTTATCTTCGGTTCGCCCATAGCGCTTGGGCTATCGAGTCACGCAACACACAATGCTCACCAGCGCCGACGTTGGAGTTATTACTCGACATAAAAGGAAAAGTCCGATCAGTTGGATCATGTCGTCGTACGTATTCTGGGTTGCTGAATTCAGGCGGCATGTTTTCGAGCGGTTCATGCATCCAAATAAAATTGTGTAGGACACAACATGCTATTACTATGTCGGTTTGGGAGTGAACTTTGTAGTTTGACATCAACCCCTTTATCATGGAAACTTCCCTTTTAGCAAACCAAAGTTGCGTTCGATAACATTACGGATAGTGGCATGTCGTCTAATTAACAACTCACGAGCATTGTCGGGCAATTGGTTAGACACCAACCACTCCGGAAGATGATATATTTCACCACGATATGGTGTCATGAAACCCAGAATGTGTGCATATCCGGAGTCCACCACGTAGAATTTACCTGCATGAACATACTTTTTTTACTTAAAGGAATGAAGTTGTTGTAAATAAATTTGAACTTGTATTTACTTTAACTACATTATAACATTTTAATAGTGTCATGGTCAATTTACCGGGTGGTGGATAGGAGAAATTATATCTGGGGTCCGACAATTTCTGATTGAAAATGCGTGCATCGTTTGCGCTGCCTTCCCAACCCGCCAGAACAAAAGTAGACTTGAGGTCAAAATCGCACGCCAACATCACATTTTGCGCTAAATACCCTTTCCTACATCTGTAGGAACCCTGTTGTCCTTCTGGCACCCACGCAGGTATAATAGTCCCGTCAATTGCGCCAATGCAGTCCTATGAATAGCATATGAAATTTCAATAATAGAGGTACTTTTGTTCAAATTAACGGTGTAGAACACATTAAAAAATAAAAAAAGTGTTGAATTTACCTTGGAGTAGGGACATAAATTCCAGTTATTTCTTATCCACGGTGCAACACGGTTGAAGTCTGGGAGACGAATGTAGTTGGGGGCGAGATAACAAAAAGCATTGATGACTTTGTGACAATGACGACTGATTGTCTCTCATGATTTTCTGAATGTTTCAGCGGCAAATCGTTGCCTTTGATGCCCTTTTATTGTATGCAGAAAAATGGCTACGCTTTCTTCAATGCCTGTTTTTTTGTCTTTTTTATGGGTGGAATCCAGCCCTTTTGATTTCGTCACAAAGTATGCTGAAATGACATTGATTTATGCCTATTGCATCTTTAAATCGGTGAGAATTTCCAGCTAACAATTCATTTACCCAGTCCAAACCCGAGTACGTGGATTCTCGGTTGGGGATTCTTCTTAATGGGGGAAATGCGGACGACGAACTCTCGTAAATGTTTACAAGTTGTTGAAATTGGGCCCCCATCATTAACGAAGTTTCCAACGGGTCATAGTCTTCCACCATCTCGAATTCGCTGTCAATGTCCTCAGGCAAATCATCAATCTTCTATTCATATGTGTCACTATCATCTACATAAGACATCCTACAAATAAATATAATAGTGGCTAAAAACACATACAAATGTTCACAAACAAATTGTCACATAATCATGCAGAAAAATTTCAAACATAGTAGCTTGGAAACAAAGTTCAAACAGAGTAGAGTTGAAGACAAATATAAAAAACAGACAAGTCCAACAAGAAATGAAGATAATAGTTAAAAACCAATCCACATCCCCACCAATCCACATCTCCCTTCACTGTGGACCGGGGCCCTCATTAATCCACATATTAATAATATGTTGATGCCTCTCGTCACTATTTATCACGACAAACATGGCTCAATTCGTGGAATCCCAGAGCTTATTGCAAACAAACTGGAAAAGATCTTCGTCCATATTCGACATTGCTTGGAGGTCGCGCATTGCTTGTTCCATCGTTGTTAGCTTCACGGGTTTGTTGTTTCTTTATTTCAACGACATATTCAAGTTAGACCACAAGTGCATGGCGGTGTCGAAACTGGACTCCGTGCCTCTCCTTCGACGAGGACCGATTATGCCCACCATGCCGTCGATGAGATGTCGGGGTCTCCATTGGATCGTCATCTTGCTGCGTAAAAACATCGAGGCTAAAATTTCCAGATGGCTCACCACGTCCCTCGGGCACACGTTGAGTCGATGCCCTTGCATTCGACCCCGTAGCAATCGTCCCATGAAAAATAATCGTCAACGCTTCGTAGTGCACACATACCTTGCCCTCCATGTCATGATAACTCGGACTTTCCTGTAGATGTCATAAAACAATGACAAATTTAAAAAAAGGAGAATAACACTACAAGATCACCAACATTAGTTGATAAAAATATTCCCCAACAAACAAGTAGTACATGACATATAAATTTGCAAAGTAACAAAATGGCAATCATTATAAGGCCAAAATATATATGTACAAAAGACCAATTCTATGTAAAAGCTGAAATGAAATAATATTTATATATAAAAAATAAAAGAAAATAAATAAGATCAGGTGTACAACCATAGTATATTTCAAAGAAAGCAAAGAACACTTGTGAGATAAATTAATTTGACATAGAAAACAATTGCATGTTATAATAACAAAAAAAGGTAATAAGAACAGGTGTACATGCCACACTATATTTGCAACACCATTGAAGCAACCAAATAACAAATGTCAGATAAATTAATTGAACATAGAAAACACTTGTATGTTATAACAATTGTCAGATAAATTAATTGAACATAAAAAACACTTATAACAAACCGTACAAAATACTTACGCTTGTCCATTTTTGCCAACCATCAGCGTCTCACGTAATCATTTTTTTATGTGGACACCAACTCAATCTGGTGGCATTGGTAACCATGTTGTGAAATTTTCTCCAATACACTTTCATTCGTTGGTACTTACTTTGTAGTTGTGTGACTTTGTAAGGATATAAAATAAGTCACCGCTCCTTCAACTTCGCAAGAATGGTCGCCCATTGATTCGGTGTGAACTTACCGGTTACACGGTTTCCCATCACAACTTCGTCCAACATAACATTGACAAAAGCAGCTTCATTTTCTGGAGGCCATTTGGCGTCTCCTTGAGTGCACTCAGTTGAAGGACCAATACCACCCGAAAATGACATCTACAATATGACAAATAACAAACCAAATACAGTGTTGTATGCTATGCTTCACATGTACAAATCATTTGTACTAATTGATATTTGGGCAATCATATTTATTCTGCAATCTAGACAACCAAAAATAAAGGTAACATAATAACAAATGCCACACTCGAAATTAGAGATTCACAAAGTTACACAACATATTCGTCTACAATGAAGACAACAACAACAAAAAAATAGTAAGGTCAGATATAATGCCCTTAACAATACTACAATGAACCTCAGATCCAAATTTACCCTAGGGTCCTACCCTATTTTTTTTTATTTATTTTTTTTACAATAAAACGAGCGCAGAAATACCATCAACATGGTTATTGGGTGTCGTCTCCATTTACCCAACCCCAAATTTTGTATCAAAGGATTGTAACATCAAACATAGTAAACTTCAACAATGTTTGTATAGCAAAATAAAAACAACCTCATAACTACAAAAACGTGCCGTGTTTCCTTTTTTTCCAAATATTTTCCATACAAACAAAATTAATTCAGGGGCGCGCCTTAAACAACAATTTTCCATAATACAAATCAATGGAGGAGAAAAGGAGTATGTTCTACCTTTGTTGGCCGGAGTCTTTTTTTTTTTCGGAGATGTGACGAAGACGCTACAGGTGCTTTCGGTAGTGTCTTGACTTGGGAAATCGGTTCTTGGTTCGGCGTCCACTTCACGTGATGTCGCCGAGTGATTTCGTGGAGGGGAGAGATCCATAGATGCGGAGGTGATTATAGCCGAATTTATTGAGGACAATCTCGAGTTGATCTGTTACAGCTAATTTCGATTTGAAATGTGGAAGAAAGAAGTCAAAAAGAAGAAGCATCGAAATCAATGTGTGCAGTGGTGTTGGTGTCTTGGGGAGCGGGAAAGGCAGATATGCGTCTTTTGTACAAGTTGTTGTTGGGTTTTGTGGGCCATGCACAAGTACCCTCCTTGTGATATCCAATTACGGATCCAACAGTAAAATCCAGCCCATAATGAGTAAAAACTCAGCCCAATTGATTAACGGTGAAAAAAGATTTTTTCACAATTCTTATTGTAAACTAAAAAATGAAAAATAATAGCACAATCAACTTCAAGCACGACTTTTCACCAACTATCGATAAAATAAAGGGAAATAGGTCAAAAACACCTCTAATGTTTGCTGCAAGGTACATATTGGTCCTTTAAGTTTCTTCAGATACAAATATACCACGAAAGTTCAACCAATAATGATGTTTACATTCTTCCTAATAGGGAATAGAGCTCTATTAACTTCTCATTAACTTATTATTAAAAATACATTTAATATGACGTAAACACTTGCTAATAATTCTTTGGACAATTTTATATATGTAAAAAAAAAAAGTAAATTATGAAAAAACACAAAAACGCAAAAAGACAAAATACTTTTGGAATTGTTTTGTCAAATGAGATTGTTTGTCAAAAGGAAAAATAATTGCCAGCACAAAACTTATATTATTTTAAGATTATACGGAGGCTAATAAAATGGGATTGTTTGATTTCAATATATTTTTGTTAACTAAAAATACTTAATGCATGCAAATTTAACTGCTAGAGGTGAAACTTGTGCTTTCAAAATATGTTAAAATGCAAGCAAATTTAATTTTCTATTGTGCTTCCAAAATAATTCATATACATATGTGAATACTACTTTTTAAATTATACATGGTAGAGATATTTCTCGCTTTATTTCAATTATAGGAGAAAAACAATATATTGCAGACCATATATAAAATAGAACTCTTAACAAAACCTAAAAGTTGATATATTCAAATCTCAATTGGCATGTTATGGGGACACAAAATATATATATAAAAAAATCACTTAGATTTTAGATTGTTAGAACAATAGAATACTCAATAAATAATTTAAAAGTACATTAAAATATAAACTGAAAACATTATTATTTATTTAGGAGAAATTTGCTTACAATGATGATGAAGTCCCAAGAGATGTTGTCATGCAAGTATTTTTTATGGCCATGAAACAATGAATTGAGTGGCGTAATTGGACAAAATGTATAAAGCCTATACAGGTAGCAATGATATACATTAATAGTAGCAAACTTTAATAATATATTTGCACCTAAAGAAACTTCATGGACATATATGTACCTTACAACAAACATTGAGGATATATACATTAATACTAGTAAACGTTAATGATATATTTGCACTTAAAAAAACTTCATGAACATATATATACCTTACAACAAACATTGAGGGTGTTTTTGACCCATTTCCCTAAAATAAAACCCCTCAAAATTCCCCCTCCCAATTCCATCCTAAGAGCATCTTTAGTGGGGAGGTTTTCATCAGGTTTATAAACCCCCTCCCCAACTTTTGCTATTAAATTGAGAAGGTTTAAGGTTTACCTATGCACCACAGGTTTAAAAATGAAAACCTCTCATAAACCTTATCTGCGGGCCCATTTTTTCATTTTTTATTTTTTTTTTATTTTTTTTATTTCAAGCATGCCTGACACATGCAATACATATATATATATATATATATATTTTTTTTCAATTATTTTATTGTAGGCATGATAGTTTTTTATATAGTTTTTTATTTTGTTTAATGTATTTTAATATTGTGACAAAAAAACTAGTTTAAAATATAATAGATAATAAATTTTCTCTCAACTAATTTTTTTTATAGTTGACAATCCAAAAAATAAAATAAAAATAATTAAATGAAATAAGAATGAGTTGCAATTGTTGTCGAAAAAAGAATAATTGAAAACGAGTTATTTTCGAAGAAGAACGAACACTAACAATCTTTGCTCGTACAAAAAAGTAAAACGAGGCTGTTTGGTTTAAAATTAATTGGATGTAATTGGATTTAATTGACAACCCGAAAAAAAAAGCGACTAATTGAAATAAGAACGAGTTTCAATTGTTGTCGAAAAAAAATTGAAAACGAGATATTTTCGATGAAGAACGAACACTAGTGATCTTTGCTCGTACAAAAAAAGAGTAAAACTATATTGTTTTTGTTTAAGAAAATAAATTGAATCTCATATTTTATTTTGATTATTTGTTATTAGGTTTTTAAAAGTAAAATTTGAATGAAAATATTGTGTTGTCACACATCAAAAACAAAATCTGATGTTAATTTGCAATGTGTGTCTAAAGATAATTTGAATTTTACTAAACTTTTAAATATATATATATATATATATATATATATTAATTTAAAAAATTGATGTAGTAAAAAAGTTGTGTTGTCACACATCCAAAATAAAAGCTGACTTAATTGATACAAATCTTATCCTTCAGCTGTATAGTTGCATTTGTTCATTACTTTCAAGAAGTATGGTCCCGTATACAATCTTTGCAATTTTCTTTGAATTGTGTGCCCACCTGCCATTCATTTAACTGATGGGCATATTTAATTGATATTGTATTTTTTTCAAATATCACTTTACAATACAAACTACCCTCTATAAATTAAGGTGATTGTTGTGATGTTATGCATTACATCCTCATCAGAAAAAAAAATCATAGACCTCTGCCTTATATTTCTCTAAAGGTGTAATCGATAACAATCCATATAGATCCAACCCAAATATGCCAAACTCATCGGAGGATGACAGCCCGTCTTCCGTAAATTCACGTTATACACGAAATATGCAGTTTTCTCAATTTCCTAGAATGCAACTACAACCTCAATTTCAAAATTTTCCTTTTCAAATACCAGCACCAATGCCTTCTTATCCAATTCCACAGACTTCAGAGCAACCTTCTTTTACCCAATCACAAAATTTAATGAACATGAATCAATCTCAGTATATGTGGACAATGCCGCCCCAATATGGCATTCCGAATGCATTTGGGATGCCTTATCAACAAGAAAATTTCATGCCGACTGGATTTTCCAGTAGTTCCACTGAAGTCCCAAGACCTTGCACGGCCCCGGAGGTTGAAGGACTTGACAACATTTGCCTTGATACGGACTCAGAAAAAAGAAAAGAAGTTGAGCCTAAAAGATGCGGTAAAGCGACAGCAATGCCGTGGACACATGAGGAGGATGTTTTACTATGTCGAGCTTTCTGTACCATCTCAAGTGATCCGGTCATTGGCGCTCAACAAACGTCCGACGGTTTTTGGAGGCGAATTACACAGTATTATAATGAGGCCGGTCATGCACGAAACCTCATTCAAAGAACTATGGAGTCAGCAAAATCGCATTTTTATGTTTTCCATAGAGATTGTATCAAATTTAATGCATCGATAAACAGGTTTCGGGCTGATCAAAGAAGTGGTGAAAATGATGCAATTGTTTTGCAGAATGCATTAATGGAGTGGAATAGCGAAGGAAA
>CACSLK010027840.1:2788447-2817820 GCA_902706635.1 Striga hermonthica | reverse complement strand
CATCGATAAACAGGTTTCGGGCTGATCAAAGAAGTGGTGAAAATGATGCAATTGTTTTGCAGAATGCATTAATGGAGTGGAATAGCGAAGGAAAAAAGAAAGGAGGGTTTAAATGGCTTCATTGTTGGGAAGTTTTGAAAGATAATGCCAAATTCGATGGAGCATCTCACACATCTCGAAGTGGAAAGAAAGCTAGAATAATTGATACTGGAGATCACACTTCTGGCTCTGGGCAAGATGTTGAGCCTAGTGGTGATGTTGAAGACAGGTATGTGCGTCGACCAATTGGCCAAAAAGCAGCAAAGGCAGGGAAGAGAAAGGGAAAAACAACTGCAGGAGGGAGCACCGGTCCAGATGTTGGACGTCTGTTGGCTGAGATTGGTGAGGTTAAAGAAATTCATTTAAAGAAACAAAAGGATTTGGAAAAGTTGGTTCGTATAGAGTCATGGAAGACGTACAGAGAAATGCTAAAGGAGGATACTTCAACCATGACAGAAGAAGAATTGCAAGCCCACCAGGGACTTCTTGCTGTGCTTAAAGAAGAACTGGGTCTCAAATGAATTTCTATATTGTTTGGAGTTTTTAGCGTGCTATAATTTAAATTGTTATGCAATGTTTATCTTAGTTATTATGTTTATGTTAAATTTTATGATTGCGAGCAATGTTCGTTGGTATATGTTTTTTTTTCATTTATTTTACTAATATGCACCATCAACTCGAGCTTCTCTATTTAAATGTTCGGAGCTCCGAAATACTCGATAAATGTCCCGCATGACATCGTGCCTGAATGATCTACACATCCCAACTCTATTTTCGGTAAACCAAAGTCACACGCGATCTTGCGGGACCCACGTAAATGGCTTTTTTTTCATTTATTTTACTAATATGCACCCTCAACTCGAGCTTCTCTAATTAAATGCTCGGAGCTCTGAAATACTCGATAAATGTCCCGCATGACATCGTGCCTGAATGATCTAGACATCCCAACTTGATTCTAGGTAAACCGAAGTCACACGCGACTTTGCGGGACCCACGTTAACGGTTTTTTTCATTTATTTTACGAATATGCACCCTCAACTCGAGTTTCTCTAATTAAATGTTCGGAGCTCCGAAATACTCGATAAATGTCCCACATGATATCGTGCCTGAATGATCTACACATCCCAAATCGATTCTCAGTAAACCAAAATCACACGAGACCTTGCGGGACCCACATAAATGACTTTTTTTCATTTATTTTACTAATATGCACCCTCAACTCGAGCTTCTCTAATTAAATGCTCGGAGCTTCGAAATACTCGATAAATATTCCGCATGACATCGTGCCTGAATGATCTACACATCCCAACTCGATTCTCGGTAAACCGAAGTCACACGCGACCTTGCGAGGCCCACGTAAATGACTTTTGTTTATTTATTTATTTTACTAATATGCACCCTCAACTCGAGCTTCTCTAATTAAATGTTTGGAGCTCTGAAATACTCGATAAATGTCCCGCATGACATTGTGCCTGAATGGTCTACACATCTCATCTCGATTCTCGGTAAACCGAAGTCACACGCGACCTTGCGGAACCCACGTAAACTGTTTTTTTTTTTTTCATTTATCTTATCCTATCAATAATGGAATTAAAAAAAAAAACAAGCTACTGCACCACACATGCCACCTACTGCACCACACATGCCACCTACTACAATAATATCTAACACAAGCTAACCTAACACAACCATTTCACACTATAAATAGTATAGTATCATCAACTCCACAACCACATACAAAAACCACAGCTAAATTCCTTATTGATTCTTTAATTCTCATTTTTTGTCAATTTTCACAAACATAAATTTTTTTAATTTCTCTAAAAATGGCTAGTCGTAATAATGATAGAGTCTCATATCGTGCTTTTTTGAAAGATATGCTTGACGATTCATTGGAGCAAGCTGAATTTGCCTTGATGGAGGCCACGACTATGCAATTGCAGCAAGCCGAGCAAGATGAAAGTTCAACTAGGCGTGAAAGACGAGAAGTGCCTCGAAATCGTGAAGCTGGACATGCCCTACTGGTAAGAGATTATTTTGCTCCTAATCCCATATACCACGAAGGCTACTTTCGTCGTAGATTCCGTATGTCCCGACGATTATTTTGTCGGATCGTTCATGATGTCGAAGGCCATTCCGATTATTTTAAGTGTAGATCAGATGCGGCACGAAGATCAGGTTTTACACCAATTCAGAAGTGTACTGCGACTATACGTCAACTAGCGTACGGAGCTCCTGCAGATCAATGTGACGAATACCTTCGTATGTCAGAGCAAACGGCGAATCGAAGTCTGATCGAGTTTTGTCGTGCTGTGCGAGAAATATATGCACCCCAATATTTACGCCCCCCAAATGCCAGTGACATCCAAAGAATACTTACATTACACGAGGAGAAACATGGTTTTCCTGGCATGTTGGGAAGTCTAGATTGTATGCACTGGGAGTGGAAAAATTGTCCAGTTGGATGGCAAGGCTCGTACACTCGAGGGGACCATGGGGTACCCACGATTATGCTTGAAGCAGTGGCATCACAAGACTTATGGATCTGGCACGCATTTTTTGGGCTCGCGGGATCACGGAATGATATAAATGTACTACACGAATCTCCATTATTTAATGATGTTTTACATGGTGTAGCTCCAGAGGTCAATTTTGTGGTTAACGGGACTCAATACACCAAGGGATACTACTTAACAGACGGTATCTATCCAGAGTGGGCTACATTTGTCAAAAGCTTTCAATGTCCAGAGGATCCAAAAAGGAAAAAATTCAAGCAAAGACAAGAGGCTGCAAGAAAAGACGTTGAGCGTGCTTTTGGGGTCCTCCAGTCAAGGTGGGCAATTATTCGAGGCCCTTCTCGTTTTTGGTATAAAGAAGATCTTAGCGAAATTATGTTATCGTGTATCATTTTACATAACATGATAATCGAAGACGAAGGCGAAGAAGCTACCAACTGGTCTAATGATGAATGGGAACCACCAATGCTGGCGCGTGAAGGGGTGTCTCCAAATTTTCGACGCTACTTGCAGATAAGAGCTGAGGTGCAAGATAGACAAATTCATCATCAACTTCGACACGACTTGGTCGAACATATTTGGAATGAATCTACTTCCCATGATTAATATTTAGAACAAATTTGTACTCAAAAATTTTCAATATTATGTCTGTTCTATGTTTCGTAATTTTTGTTTTGTAATTGTTATACTTAAAACTATACATTCGTACTTAACAATATATAATATATATAATTATATTATTTTTTAGATGTATTTATGATAAATATATGAAATGTTTACATTTAATAAGAATAAAAAGTAGAGTTATAATTTTAAGATATTAATAAAATATAATAGTATAATATTAATTAAAATAAAGTGGGAAACATGTGGGACCCATAAAAAATGAGGTTTATGAGGTTTATTGTTATTGGAGGTTTATGGATGTAGGAGTAAGAATGAAGTTTTGGATGATGTGGCATGTTGGAAAGTGTAAAAGTGAGGTTTATGAAGGTTTATAAAAAAACATTGTTAAAGATGCCCTAAAACCCTGCTTCAGCCCGCTCTGCTCTCTCTCCCCCTCTCTCTCTCTCTCTGTCCGCGTCGATTTCAGGTGGAATTTCGTTAGCCTGGTTTCCGTCCCTCAAGGTCCCATAACTAGTGGCAACTTCACGCCGGCGATGGCCATGGGGACCAATAGTGAGTGGCGCATGGCCGGAATGGAGGTGCCGCTGCTCAGCATTGATTCCGTCGAGTGGCGTCAACTCTCCGTCCCTTCGTCTTCTTTAGCATCCTCAGCGAACACTTCTAACGAGTCAGTTGCTAAAGACTATGCTTCTTGCTGCGTTATCGGAGATCCCCCTTCTTATTTCATCTGGTAATCCAACCTCTAATGTGTAACCCCCCCTCTATCTCTCTTCGTGATTGTGGTTTTCTGCATATGCATTTTGTTCCTACATGTCTCTTCTTTTAACTGGACTATTATAACAGTGTTGCTTTCATAATGTTGTTTCCACTGCACGCTGAATTCTGCTGTTTATCATATTCTTATGATTTGTTCTGTGTTTATCAGTAACTAAAGGGTAGTTACTGTTTCACATCTCAGCTTGAGGGTTCTTTATTTTATTATGGGTTTCCCCTTTGCAGTCTAAGAAGTTTTTCTAGTCGGAGCAGTTAGGTACTAAGGCTGAATGATGCAGCTTAGTTGGCTCGCTGGGTACAAGTCATTTTTTATTAGTGCATCACCTACATGCATATGTCCCTATCTCTTGTTGAATAACAAATCCATTTAGTATCCGAGCGACTCTGACTGTCAAAGAGTACCCATTGTCAGTTTATATTCTACATTATAACTTCCAGCTCCACACATTGCACCAAATCTCCCATAATACAGTCTCCAGAGTAACGTACTGCTTTGCTCGACTATTCTTAATATTTTTGGGACCCAGGTCCCGAAAACATAATTGTTTTTTTTTCCTTTTTTTTTTTCTTTTTCTTTGAGATACTCCTTGAAGCCATTGGCATTGTTGTTTTGGAAGTCATGGATACTAATTATTGAATGTCGGTAACTTGGATCTTTGATGAGATACAGATTGTTGAATGTTAACTTGGTTACTTAATGATGCAAATATTAGTAAGTTCATTTTTCTTATGGACACATGCTCCATTTATATTTGAATGCTACAAATATTGGAGTGTGGACGAAAATGAATTGTATGCATGATGGAGGATATCTTAGCTAATTCCTTTATCCTCTTGTGGAGATTCTTTTTCAGTCTCAGATTGTGGTTGAACATATTAATTCTCAGTAATATCTTTGCAATGCTGACTTCGTTACATGTAACTTTCCCGACACAGGAAAATCAGCGCTAGTCAGACAAATGTACTGGAGATTCTAGAACTTTGTAGTCATAAGAAAATATTTGGAACTGGACTTCGGCTCATTTTCGCTGATGCTTTACATCCATTTGCTTTTATATGCAAAGATGAGGTTTGCTAATTTTCAACGATTTATTCTGGGTTGTCTACTGATATTCTAATATCCAGAGGCAAACTATGTTGTTAACTCAGAGTTCTTTCTTTCATGTGCAGAGCAAGGTTGCTTCTGGAAATAATTTGATGCTATATACTTTGACGGTCTCAGGGGTCGCTTACCTCATCCATTTAAGGAACAATTTTGACTACGGAACTTCTTCTGTTGTCCCTATTGACGAGATTCTGGAGTGTAACACACAAGTTTCACCTCAATGTGGAGCAATTACTGCTGTTAATGCAACATCAGGGTGTTTGTTGATTGGAAGGCATGATGGATCAATTGGTTGTCTCCAGATGGGCATACTTGACTGCAGCCATCCAGGTCAAATATATATAATCATGCCAATTTTTTGTGTTCACAATATGTTTCTCTCTATATTTTTTTGGTCACTTGACTCGCTTATAGGCTTGTAGCAATTGTGTGGTGTGAACTTCTGAATGTTAAATAATCAAATGACTAGAGTTCAGGTTGTATTTTGATACAATCTTGTTTCCGTATGTATGCAGTCTTCAGTAATCAGTATACATCTTGATATTCTTCCTGAATTTATTTGTAGGCTTTGCGTTTGATTTGCGAGATGATCCTGGGTTTAGTCGATTGTGGGGAATGTTGTCAAGGTAATTTTTAGCTTTCAAAGTCATGAAACTTGACTTCATAACTTTCTGATTTCTGAATTTGTCGTTAGCTACAACCCTTTCAAGGTGTGTGAGGGACTGATATCTTGACCTTTCACTCATATGTAGTGTGAAGGTGTTTGTTACGAGAAATGAGAATGAACTTTCAACATGTGTTTGGATATAATATTAAAATGTAATGATTGTCGATTTGATGGCTTTCTTAGTAAAATAGTGATGAGAAGTGGTTGGTAATTTGAAAAGCAAGATCATGAATTATTTATGACATGAAAGGTTAATGATGAATGTTGGTGCATGTTGTTTAGTCAAATCATAATAACACGTGACTGCTTATCGAAAACATATTTTAATTCTCAATTTTCCGACAACTTTCTGATTAATGGCCAGAATGCAGCTACAAAATCTGAACTTAATTAGGGGTTCCTGACTGCAAACCATTAGAGGTGGCCCTTTGGTTGTCCTAGGGAAGTGTCTCAGATGCTTAAGTCATCTAGCCAAATGAAATTCAATTGATTCGAAGCTGGAGTAAATATAGCCTACCTTTTAATTTTTGGATGGGTTGGTATTTATAGATTTTTATGACGAGAGTTATTCCAGTTTCGTGGTGCAGCGCCTTATGTTTAATAGTCCCAATAATCAGGAATCCTCCGACGGGCTTTGGTCAAATTAACATTGTACTTATTTGGCATGTAATTTGGGTTGTACCTCATCAATATTCTTATCTTTTCCTTTTCTCACTAGAGAGGCAGTCCTCCCTGTTTCTTTGGGAGGCAGTGGTCTTAGTGTAGTCTGTTCATATTTGGAGAGTTTTGAGCTGCTAGAGTCCTGTTTTCCTGTTAGGCCTTTATCACAATTATCAGGAGAGTTGCATGCTGTCTCATCGTTTTCAATGATGATTTTAGCCATCATCTTCATGTTTCTGGACCAGCTGCCTGAAAGCTGTTTTTGTGTGTAAAGTTGTGGTTATTATTTTTGATAACATGTCACCTGATAGTTGCAGATGTTTGCAGATATAAATGAAGGTTGCAGAAATTTAAGTAATGAAAAAAAAGATGAAGCCTAAATTTGAACTGACTTTGAAAATGCTGCATAGTAAAGCAGATGCAAAATGTGGATATGCTTGTGTCTGGTAATACGCGGGATTAAGTTTTTGTAGTTGATTTCACTTTGATGGTTTCTTGTGGTTATCTATCTTCGTCGAAATATATGTTATAATTATCCTGCATCAATGTGGTTTTATTTTGTTGGAGAACTTCAGCTGTGAGATGAAGAGTTTGGAAACCTACGGAAAGCAAAGACTGTCAGATTAGACCTTTCCTATTTTATATGTTTTGGGCTTATGCCTCTAGTTGAATGCATACTTTTGTTCGGATACTGTATTTATATATGGATTGTCATTTAGGAGCCCAAATCTGGCCGCTGTACAAGATTTGGTGATATCAGAGGTGCACCAGAGAAAGCTTCTGTTTGTGCTTCATTCTGATGGGAACTTTCGAGTTTGGGACCTTTTAGGTCGTTGTAAAATTTTCGGTCATGCAATTACCATCGAAACATTGGCAGGAAAGTATTCTAATCGTTTCACAATTTCCTAGTCACATAATGAATTGATTTTTGTTGATTTGCAGAATTTTCAATTTTTGATACTAAAATCTTATAATTCTCTTGCACATTTTGCTCTGCATCAAGCTTTTGTTATATTTCTTTATCCGTAAAACAGAATTTGTATGCATGTGAACTTTTTGAGGTCAAAGAAATAATAAATTGGGCGATCTCTCCGAAATTTAGCCAATCACATTTCCTAATCTTGGTAGATAAATGGTCCTTCTTATCTATGTATTTCATGTGGATAAACATTTATAGATATTCTACAAATGATTACTGTTTCTTTGCTTTTAATCAATGTTAGATACTACGCATGCCATCAGTGTGTAGCTGATAGATTGATGCTGTGACATAAAGATTGATAATATCACTTTGGACCTTGAAAAAGTTTTATTCATAGAGATGTCCAAATTACTGAGTACCTGTCCTATCCTCTTATTTTTTTTTTCTATACCAAGGATACTGTAATAACTGCGTGAAAATGGACAACGGAGGGGTTAGTTGGATTGTATTTATTAAAATGTTTCGTCAACTACCGTTGTGGTTATGGCTTATTTTATATTGCTTAATAACATTGGAAGGTGCAGACATTAGTAATATCTGAACTGTTACCCTATGGTCAACACGGTTTTTGGTAACTGTTCCTGCCAAATATTTCTATTTCCTTATTCAAGAAACGGGTCTTAGTTGATTTTGGTATACGACCTGTCATTGCTTTTTTTTTTGTTTTTGTTTTTTTGATCTACATTCTTGTTGGGTATGTGTGCAGATACTATTCGTGTAATGATCAAAACAGATTGTTGTAACTCTTCCCTATGAAATTATTTTAATGGGGCTTGTTTCTATAAAGTTTTTGATAATAATTTGCAATGATGTGACAACTAACCTGATATTCATTCACATAACTTACAGGTGCATTTTTTAGGGTTTGGGTAGGAGAAGCTAGCAATGATACCGGAATAATTCCAATTGCAATGCTACATAAACAGAATTCGGTGAGTGGTTGTTAAGGAGTTATCCTTCCAACTTTGCTGTGTGGTCAACTTGTCAATCCTGATATATCTGTATGTTTTTTTTTCTTCCCAAGGTTTCATTACGATGTTGCAACTTTATATTCAGAAGATGCCTGTTGCATTTTTAGAAAGAGTAAATATTACGAAGTATATTTTTTTTGGATAGCTCCCAAAATGTTTATATGTCTAGCAATTAGATGTTTTTAGATTTTTTGCTCAATTTTTCCAATCGACTTTGTTCTATTGCGTCATAGTATTGGATGTCTAATGTGAATATTTACTCATTTCTCTTCTGGTAATTGATAAGGAAGTTGGCACAGAAACAATCTTTCTATACGACCTTCATTGCCATGCGGGAGACCGGATTGTGTTGTCTCTGGAGCCATCACAGAAAAAAATATTCATAGGGGAGGTAAATAGATGAGTTACTTTATGTTGTACTGTTAGTCAATTATAAACAGTTTATTCCTGGGCATCACATGGTATTTGCTTCCTGATTTTTTCAAGGGTGGATGTATTGATGTCAAGTTCACATTGAGCAATGTGTGGATTCTCAAGGAAGAGGTGCTCATTATGAAGGACTTGTTTGGTAATAACACCATGGAGTAAGTTACTATGTTATTACTTTGCTAATGCTGTTCTCTAATGCATTGTTTTATGTTAATTAAACATTTTCCGCCAAAATCCTGCTTTTAAGAATCAAACAAATCATATTGGATTCTTCTTTCTGTGTATTCTTCTGGGTAATTTTCATTCATCTACACGTTTGGAAATTCTTATTGATGACTTGACACTTTCGGACCTCGTGAATCTGCATCTCACTGGTTTTGTTATAGGATAGTCCAGATTAAGTTGATTATGCAACATTTTTAGTAGATTTATCTTTTCTTCTATCAATTTTAGCTTGAATGGTTAGATTGACCTGTTCTACGCTTGAGTTGCTAATGCTCATTTTTGTTGTTGTAGGGAATCCACAAATTACTATACTCTGCAAGAATCATTTATTGCTGATACGCTATTTCAGAGTTCTGAGCATTCTTCAGATGATCTTCTTTGCCTTGCGTATTCGGTATTTTCGGCTTCGAAGGTGTGCTATTCATTTTAACTGTTTTTCTGGTGTTATCGCTCAATCCAAAATTAAATTATGGATAAGTGAAGGCTCTGTATTGTAATATATATTCATGAATTTGTGAAGGTTCTGTATTGGAATATATATTCATGAATTTTGTTTTAGTTTAGATGTCATTGGAAGCACTGTTTAGTCCATTGCAAATGGAGTTGAAAGAGCCATTGTTGACAATTCTCCTGGCATAGTGCTAATAATGGACTAGATCAAAATGGCTTAATTAAATTCTAATGCTTCTTCTATTAGTGAAGTTTCTAGATAAAAAAAAATATATCAAACGACGAAATTCACCTTGGGTCGCTACGGAAACAACCTCCTTGTATAATTACAAGGGTAAGGTCTGCGTACAACTGACTCCCCAGACCCCAACCAGTTGGGAATATACTGGGTATGTTGTTGTTGTTGTTGTCGTCATTGGAAGCAGTGTGGGTTTTGTTTTTGAGAAGATATTAGACTCTGAAATTTTGTAGATTTATGGAATTTTTCTTCATCTACTGAAATAGAATTTCGCGAGTTGTGCCAAATGAAATGACTTGTTTTTTGCTCTTGTGCAAAATGAAATGGACTTGTTTGATCTATTCTTATATTTAACATCTGTCATCCTGTTGGGACTTCATATGTCCATAGTTTTACAGTGGCAACTATTCTTCACGTAATGAGTTGTGTTGACCGATTTCTTTGATATGCTATTTATTCATTATCTGAAAACAGATATAATATATTTTTTATTTAGGAGTTATGCTCCTGAACTATATTATACATTCGCTAATGTTCAACTGTATGCATGTTGAAAGTATTCCTTTTGTGCAGGGGGAAGTTGCCCCATTTGTATCTTCTGTGTTTTTGCGTGCATTGCTTACTCCTGGGGTTCACTGCAATGCTGTTCTGAGACGAACTTTAGGAGAGTATAACAAGCACTTCACAGAATCAGAGTTTAGTTCCTTAACTCTTGATGGTCTGAAAAGTGAAGTTTTGTCACTGATCGAGCATCAGGTAACTTTGTTGCGTGGTTGATCATTTTGAAGAGCATTATTCTATAGACATTGTTTTCCTTTTTAATTTTACTAATCGACTGTCCGGGACGTATTCTTGTCATTCATTTTTATGATGCTACATTTTTTATCTTGTGAATATTTTTCAAATTTTGAACTTCACATAAATGAAGGACCTGTAGAATTGTTTGGTTACCTTATAGAGATGCCTTGACGCAAAAAAAATGTCAAATGGCCATACTGGGTAGTATGTCAAGTGTAGTACTTCAATTGTTAGAACTGGAGCAGCATACTACTGGTTTTTGTTGCTACTACAGTAGTGGCATTTGTTGTGCCATTTTTCCAATTTATTTTGTTGTAAGAGGTAATGGGTACTAAGTAATGGGAACTTGGTATTTTCTTGTAGGGTGGATCAATTCTTCAACGTTGGAAGTCATTTTGCTCTCGATATGTGGATAATTGGTGTAAATACAATACAGTATGTGGTCTGCTAGTAGATCCATTAACAAGTGCTATTGGTTTAGTCAGGAACAACACAATCTCTCTCTGCCGCGGCATGGAGGAAGTGGAACATATTATCTATGGTACACCTAATTGCTTATTATGTAAGTTACGACTCTTTCCAATGCATAATTTACTGTACATTCTCTTTGTCCAGGTTCTTTCGAGGAACAACACAGGTATATGAGCCCTGGATTGCTTTACTCAGGTGATGAGCTTAGTAGGAAGATCCTATATGAGTTACTACAATGTCTTGAAAGTGTGAGCAAGCAGTTAGGAAAAGCTTCATCAGCTATATTTTATGAGTCACTTCTTAACACACCTCATATATCATCAGATGAAGTTGTTTCTCGATTTCTTAAGATATTGGAAAGTGCATATAGTTATACAACTGAAGCTAAGCTATCATCAGAACTTGGATTGGATACTAATTGGAGAAAAGAATTGTCGAGTAACAGAAACTTAAGAAAATTCTCGACAAATATGTTTTTGTCCTTTCAAGAAATGTGCAATAAAGCCAACTCTTGGGGCAAAATTCTGGATGTGATTGAGAGCTACTTAAAGGTTTTAGTGCCTCAGAAAGTTGTGCTCAAATCGAATGCTGAAGCGATATTCCATATTAATGGTTATGGGATTGTGCAGTCGACTTTCCAAATTGCCAAAGTGATGTTTGAATCTGTGTTGGGTGTTCTTATGCTGCTAAGCTATATGACTAGCATCAGCGGACAGGTGAGTTTCATTGAACTACACGGACTAAAAAAAGTGAATGGTGATGGATCCCTTCGATTTTTTATTTTTCTCATTTTCATCTCTTTCATAAGTTACCAAGTTATAGCCTAATTAGTGCATGAAGATAAGTTCCTCTCTATCTATTTCAGTATCATGTGTAATAAACACCCTTGACAATGGAGCTGCGGTAACAGCCATTGTTTTATAATGAATGTGGATAACCTTTGAAGCATACGCGTTCTGTTCTGTTCCAATTTTACAAAAAAAATCTGAAGTAGCATGAGAAAAATTTATCATTTGAACCAGGTCCATTGTTAGATAGCGAGTGTATCATTTTTCTTTTCCTACTAAAATTCTGTACATTGTGGTATGGGAGGAAAAGACTCATTTCCTTGCAGTATGAAGCCTTTTGTTTCATTAATGCCATCTATGTGTTCGGATGCAATTTTTCTAATGATGCATATGCATCTGGTAATCTTGGAGAAAATTTTAATTTTTTATCATTTCTTTTTTGGGTTACTAGACTTTCGTTTTGTATTGAGTTATGATGAGAATATAAAAGATTTTTCCACCCAATTGTAATAGAGAAATAGAAGTGGACTCTAAAATCTCTATGGCCCTTAGGTGTTTGTGACATGCATAGCTTTAGTTTTATGGTCTAGTCTGAAAAGATCATTAATTCATATTGATCTAAATTCCACCCTACCTAGAGCTGTGTTTATTACCACATACCTGCATGCCACCTTGCAATTTCCACAACTTGAGTTACAGTTCTGTTATGGACCTATGGTGTGAGAAAACAATTTATTTCGTTCTTTTGCAGATTAACATGTCACATTCTGATGTCTCAAGAGTCAAACTCGAGTTAATTCCAATGATTCAAGAAACTTTAATAGAATGGCATATTATTCGCTTCTTTGGGACCACACCATCCGAATCTCCTGCAATTGAAGATTTCAGTTATCGGCTTTCATCCTTACATATTGGTATGGAAACAGCATAATCTTTGATGAGTTCATTATGGTGTGAATTGTATCTCTGATACAGTCCTGTACATGTAGTGAATATAAGAAAAACAAATGTTTGAGAAATCTCTCTGCAATAGGCATATTTATTAGTTGTTAGTGACATTTTAAGCTTTATAGTCAACGTTTGGCCTGAATTAGCACAAACCAGTTGTTGATTGGAATTGTAATGTAGAATTGGATATTCATGCAGCTGAATTGATTTGTGTCTCACTGTCTTCAATTTGATGTTTGTACAGCTATGCTTAGACCTTAGTTGTGTCTTTTTTCTTGCTTTCTGTTATACTTGTCAGATAGCAATGGAGATAAAAGATTGTGGAGTGAGAGGCTTGGAAAATCTGACTTTTCTTTGGCACATATCTTATTACTGAGCATGCAAAGTTCCTCAGACATGGAGAACCTCTCTCTCAGTCGTCTTCCTAATCCCAGCAGCTTAATTAATTTAAGTAGGGAGTTCACCAGCTGGATTATTTGGGGGAGAAGTGGAGAAGAATCTTCTGCATTCTTCAGCAATTTCGTTGATCTTGCAATAGCCTTACTTAGACATGGCCAATATAATGGCGCTGAGGTTTCTATTCTGTATTTCATTACTATTTAGCCTTCATGTTCAGCACTTCGATGAAATAGTTCTAAGTGAATCCACTCTTTTTCTGTTGTAGTATTTGCTTATGTTGGTGGTTGCATATTCACACAAGGAAAAGACATTTGAAAGCCTTCATGCTGTGGATGGAAAATTTTCTTTACTTCTCCATCTTCTTGGATGTTGTCTTGTTGCTCAGACACAACATGGATTGAGTAAAACAACTAAAGGAAGTAAAGTTGCGGAAGCGCTTCGCTGCTTTTTCAGGTAGAGTTTCCGGTACAAATTTTCTGGTTTTACATTCACGAAAAGTAATTATCATAGTTTGGGTGTCCAAAATGATTGAAAAAATTGTAGATGCATCTCTATTGTTTGCTTATCTTTGTACATGTTCACATTATTTTTCATTACTATTCTAGTTTTGGTGCATAATTCGGATTTTTTTTTTTTTTAACAAAGTTGGGGTGTTATAAGTAATATTTGTCCCACATTAGTTATTAATCTGTTGTTGTGTATAAGTGGGTTGGGCACCCTCTCCATTTGAGCTACCTTATGGAAATGAGTTCTACTAAGCCCATTTATCATGGTATCACCAAATTTGTTTGTTTGGAGGCTATGTTGTGTTTGGACCAAACCTATTTGGATTGGCGTGATACGGGTGTGGGGATGTGTTGGTAGTTATGTTTGTCCACATCGGTTAGTTACTGGGTTGTTATTGTGTGTAAGTGTGGGTTGGGGACCCTCTCTCCGAACCAGTTTTTTGGGATTGAGTCTACCCATACCCATTTGTAAGAGTTATTTGGTTGTTTTTTATTTGACCATCCATGCTGAGACATCATTTATTTTGTTTTGTATAACTACTTTTTTTTTTTTTTTTTTTTAATTCAATTGATCATTTAAATAGATAACAATTAGAAGTTGTTATTAGGAATTTCCTTGGAGCTGTAAATTAGAATGGCAACTAAGACTGTTATGACAATTAAAAGGATGTTATACTTTTCTCTGTCTTTTATTCAGGACCGCATCAAGTGAAGTATCTTTAAAAGCTTTGCAAAATTTGCCTCATGAAGCCGGATGGCTGCGAATTGATTTCAGTTACGTGAAATCTTTACTTCGCCGCTTGCTTAATATTTGAATGTCTTTGTTGTGTCTCATACAATTGTTCTTGTTTTCCAGGTAGTTCTCCTTCAAGTGCAGCATGGAAGCTTCATTATTATCAATGGGTGATGCAGCTATTTGAACAGTATGGTTTGAGTGAAGCTGCTTGTCAATGTGCTCTAGCTGCTCTTGAACAAGTTGATGAAGCTCTCGACACCATAGGTAGCAGCTCCAGCGAGGGTCTTGGAGAATCAGTGACCACTGTGAAGGGCAGACTCTGGGCTAACGTGTTTAAATTCACTTTGGATCTTAATAATTACCATGACGCATACTGTGCCATAATTTCAAATCCAGATGAGGAAAGCAAGACAATATGTTTGAGGCGTTTTATCATAGTTCTTTTTGAGCGTGGTGCTGTAAAGGTTCAGTGGCTCTTCTTCACTTGCTGTCTCATTCTATTTTTTTTCTCAAAATATTAACCTCTCTGCATCTGCCTGTTTAATTACTTCCACATCTTTCTGATAATTTGATTTCAAGAAATTCATAGTATTGGGCTCTAGGGAAATTATTATATTCTACTTATTTTAATCTTACTGGACCAAATGTAGGAATTCATCTTCAATCTGTCGGCACAGTTTTTGAATTCCTGTAGTTCTATCTTAAAGTTTGTTATACTGTCTTATAACCTCATTTTTATTATTAATTGTTTACACTTTCAGATAATTTGTGATGGCCAGTTACCGCTGATTGGTTTAGTGGAAAAAGTAGAGCAAGAGCTTGTTTGGAAGGTTGGATGATTTACCCCTGGGTTGGAACCTTCTATTTTAGGTTACTTCTCTTTTTGCATATTAATGTTATCAACCATTTGCTTCACAGGCAGAGCGTTCTGATATCTCCACCAAGCCAAACCCTTTCAAATTATTATATGCCTTTGAGATGCACAGACACAACTGGCGTAGAGCGGCAACTTATATGTACTTGTATTCTTTCCGTTTGAGAGCTGACGCAGCTGTAAAAGATCATCAACCAAGGTCTTCGAATCTGCCGGAGAGGCTGAATGGACTATCTGCTGCGATTAATGCTTTGCAGCTTGTTCATCCTTCATATGCGTGGATTGAAGTTCCAGTTGATGAAACTTCCCTTGATAAAAGACAACATCCTAATAAGAGGGCTAGGATGACCATACAAGAGCAAAGTATGCATTCTCATTCTTCCATAATGAATTTATGTTAAGAAATTCATTATAAGTTTGTTTCTGGATACAAAAAGTTGGAGGCTTGGAGCTCGGGGTTTGAAATCCACAAGGCTTGTTTTGATAATTTCATGTTACTTCTTAAAACGGAATTTCAATCTTGTGATCTTGGTCTTTAAACTATTCTTTGATTTCATTTGTCCTGGTTGAAAATCCACCTAACTGGAGTGTCAAAATCTTACCAAATATGAATTGACATTCCTTGATCAATGCATGCCCTTGCATTTTTATTACTCGCTCAGTGATCACAATTTACATCTCTTTTGTATCAGGCCCTCCTGATGATTCATTGGCTCAGAATCTTACATCTTATTTAGATGTTGAGAAACTTGAGAAGGAGTTCGTTTTAACATCAGCAGAATATATGCTCTCTTTGGCTAACATCAAGTGGAGCTTTACTGGTAATTATGGTTACTTATGATTACTCTTGCATTTATGAATAAAATGCAATGGCTACTTATAATAATTAGATTTCACTTATTGATCATTTTATTTTGTGTTTCAGTTGAGTTTTGTACTAAACCTTTCCTAACTTAAAATTGTTAATTTGGTCCATAACTGTGAGAAAGCGCCAATATTGGTCCCTTCTATTCATATTTAGCAATAAAAATTTCAGCTAGGAATGGCTCGTCAATTGAGTCCTTTTTCTGCTGTAAATTTGAAAACCAACACAAAATAAAGGTTTCATGTGCCGGCCACAGGGCATTTTGGGGCAAGATTTAACCTTCCATGAAGAGACTTAATCTACAAGATTTTTTTTTTTTCTCCTTTTTTCAATCTCTTTACTGTAGGAATTTCTCCAACAGAATATGATGTTCTGGGATCAATTTCACCATTGGTCTATTAAGTCTTCCTTATATATCTGAACTTCCAACTAAAGTTGTATTCCTAGATTTGTGTTGGCAATTAATGTGGACTTTGATAGAACTAGAGTACTAGATGCAATTACTTGCTAGGATCCAGTGTTAGCCCACTTTTTTTGTTTTATCGTTGCGCTTTATGTTTCAGGAAAAGAAAAACCCCCAGCCAACCTTATTGATCTGTTGGTTGAATCAAATTCTTATGATATGGCTTTTACGGTGATCCTCAAGTTTTGGAAGGGTTCTGCTCTCAAAAGGTTATTTTCCATTTTATTTATCACTAAGCTCTAAATATTTATTTTTTTGGTGTAGTACAAGTCTATAATAGTTAGATAACTTTGTTCTGCTAATTCTGCAATCTGTAATTTGGCAGAGAACTTGAAAGAGTCTTTATTACCATGGCACTAAAATGCTGCCCAGGCAAAGTAGGCCCCTCGTTGCAAGGGTAGGTACTCCAATGGATTTTTATGTGATACTCCTGTATCTTCTTACAACTTCCATTCATCAATTTCTTGCTCGGCTCTAATCTATATGAACCTGTAACCAGCTTTGTTGCATTTGAGTAATTGTACTGATGAGTCTTGAATTTTTCCCTAGAAAGCATGATATATCACATATTAGCTGTTAAAAGTACTTTTTTTATTTTTTTTCAGTCAGACATATTTCTCTCTACTTATAAGCAACCTTTTGTTTTCCTCAGGAATGATAGTAAAATGCATGGTCTTTTGTTGACTTCATCACAAGAGTTCTCTTATGATTCACTTGATGTAGCTGCAACATCACAGCTTGTGGGAAGTGGCCACTGGGAAACACTTGAACTCTATCTTGTCCGTAATTCTTATGTCCCTCTTGTTTTTATGCTACTGCTTTCGACATTGGATTGGAGTCTCAAAGGCGGCGATTGGATACAAATAAAACCGGTTTTGATTGGATTTATTGGTTAAAGCGAATTAATTTTGAATAAAGTTGATTGAGTGTGATTTTAAATCTGTATTTAAATAATATTAAAATATAATGATTAAAGTTGATGTGAAGTAAAAGTAGACAATACATTATTGTAAACGATTAGTTAAAAATATGTGAGTGGATGAATGATGAATTAAAGTGTGATGTGTTAGGATGATTGATTCGTATTATTTAATTATATTGATAATATTTAGGAGAGTTGAGAGTTGAATTTTGAGTTAAGTAGTCTGAAAAAAATATCCGGTCTGTCAAAACCGGTTTTAAATCGTTCCCAATCAGACCCTAATGGTTTTCTGGCGTGCCTAAAGAGAAAAATTGATTCTATACTTGCAGTACTATCAGGCTATAATTGCTGTGTTATATTTTTGTTTCTTTTTATATCTCTCTTTAATTTGTTGTCATCTGCTTTCTTCTTGTATGACTTGTTATAATGTTTCTTATTTTTGGCAGTTTTTCATTGACCACATGCTGTTTCTGTGCTTTTGTTGAACCCAAACATCTTTAATTTATATGGATTAGTAACTACTTGCCATTGTGGTCTTTACTCACTCCTATCAGTTCCACAGGTAGAAATTTCCAATGCACTAGTTGTGGTGTTTTCAGGTTTGAATACTGAATAGTAAATCACAAGAAAACTAGAATCTCCTAAGTTGAGTCCAAAGTCTTTGCAACGTGGTATCTTGTGTCAAATTCTCCTTGCATTTGAAGTATTGTGCCGATGTCAAGTGTAGGTGTCATCCATATAAGCTGTAAAATTTTAAATCAGAGTGGTATCCGAATTTCCTGATCTTGGCTCACCTCCTAGGCATTTATTTTATTTTGTTTTGTTCATTCTAGTTTTTGTTTGCTTTTCTCCTTCTCATAGTTTCTGAGTTTCACAAAATTTGTGCTACAGCTTATAAATTTGCTTATGAATTGAATTTTTCTTAGGTGGAAGTTGCTTGTCTTAGAAACTTCAATTGGCTTTAGTTTCTTCAAGCTGTTTCTTATTCTATTTTCATGCATATAATGTTGTCGAAGGCTTAGTTGGGTTAGTTGTTGCAGGATAAATACAGGTCATTTCATCCTAGATTACCATTACTTGTTGCTGGGACTCTTCTTTCTGCCGATTCTCAAATTGAATTGCCACTTTGGTTGGTTAGACACTTTAAGGTAAGTTTTGTTATTTACTTTCTGCTGTTGGATTTTTTATTTTTTTATTTTTTTATTTTTTTTGTCTTGCTATGAGTTATTCTCGAGAGGGTGGTGGATGATTGTGGTCTAGTGTGCCTTTTCGCCTTCATGTTTCAGCTGGCCTGTGGATTTGTTTGGAACTCTTCCCCTGTGATCATGTAATTAATACGTGGTATAATTTAGCAGTGTTTGCAGAACTCAATGCGAACATGACCATGATGTAGTCATTTCTGTGTATAAGGATACTTTCTATTTATTCTAAAGTAATGAGAATCACTAAGATTGGTCGAGGGTTATATATTAGTTTAGCAACAAAATATAAGTTTCTAATTGCATGTTGGAGCTGGTAAAAAATCTCATAGTTGCTCAGCTTTACACATTTTCTTTCCTTTCTTTGTTCTTTTCTAATCTTTCACGTAAATAATGACAGGGAGATCGTAGTGAAAATAGCTTTGGAATGTGCGGGAATGAGTCAAATCCAGCGTCCCTATTCCGCCTATATGTTGATTATGGCCGATACACAGAGGCTATTAATTTATTGATTGAGCACACCGAAAGCTTGGCATCAGTTGTAAGTTGTGTCCAAAATTTGTTCAACATGGCTTTTTGACCTCCAAAGCATCTGTGTCTCCTGTCTATTTCTTGATGCTTTTTAAATGCTCAAGTATGATACATATAATTGCTTGGGTATTTGGTAGTGGACAGTTTGTTACGACATTTCAAAATAGTTTAGGAAAATTGACATAATGGAATTCGACACTGGTACTGATATGGACTTGGACTTGTGGCAGTTGTAGTAGTTCTATGGGTGATAACCCTGATTGTGCTGCATTTGAACTAATCTATTTATTTATTTTTCTGCTAATACTTGAAGATGTTTGCAAATGTCTGCAGCGACCGGCTGATGTCATCCGTCGTAAAAGGCCATTTGCAGTTTGGTTTCCATATACTTCGATCGAGCGCCTGTGGTGCCTACTCGGGGAATCAATAAAATTGGGCCACAGGGTTGACCAAAGCGAGAAGCTGAAAAAGTTATTGCATGGGGTTTTCTTGAGGCATCTTAATCTTGTAAGTTATTAAGCTCTTCCATTGTTTTTTTTCCCCTTTCCCAGTTTCATAATTGGTTTAATCTAATCATTGGCCTTTTTGCTTTTATTGCTTCTTCTTTGTCTTTCAGTTGAAAGTGGACTCTGATGACGTCCAATCCGGCAAGCTAGTGTTTCAATGAGTTTTAGCGCTCGGCTGCAAAATTACTTTGTGCTTACGGATGGTAAGGACTTCTTCTCACTTCTCAGTTTTTACCAAATTTCTGGCAAGAGTTCATAAAAGGACAAGAGTTTCGTGTGTTCTATCCCGTCCTTTTGCTTACTTGAAGCCGAGGGTATTGGCGGGCAAATAGTACGTGGTTGGCAGCTATACCTGACAGAACAGCCACTCTCTTGGTATTGTTTTGTTAGAGTTGTACTTGATGAATATTTATGTTTTTAGCTCTTTGAAGTTGGATATATATATATGCTTTGTATGTTATTGTTGCCAGTGAGTCAGAATTTTTATTCAGTAGGTTGTAGTCTGATTTCTGAAGCAACAAAAAATGATTCAAAATCGAAAAAAAGTTTCAAAATTTCAGATCTGAAATTCTGAAAAAACTGAGAGAAAAAGCAACGAAAAAACATCTTCAAGAGAGAAAAATCCGACTCCCACAGTGGCCGATTCTGATTCCAAGTGGCGCTGATCTGAACAATCCGATTTCAGTTGAAATCTGGCAATGAATTTTTTTTGAGGTCTCAAATTATCGAGTTCGAAATTTCAGATTCGAAATTCAGACCTGAATCTGATTTTTTTTTTTTTTAATCTGATGTTTTACACTAATAAGTTTATAACCATGGTTACATGTACATAAATAAAAGAAGCTGAAATAAACTTTGCCTTGCTGGAAAATGGAATTAAGGGCTGAAGAAAAAAAAAACTGAAATCCGTTTTCCCACGTGTCAACTGGTGATTGGTTGAACCAAAAAAGGGCGCCACTCTCGCGGGTAGCGTAGACTAAATTCTTCTACTGATACTCGTTTTTTAAAAAGTAATCGTACTAAACCTTTGACACATTTACATAGAAAAAAGCTTCAAGTATCCAACCATTTATTGACACGTGACAAATAGTGCGCATGATTGTCCAGGTTAGAGGTGGCCAATTGCCGGGCCATGACCTGGCCCGCCGGGTCTGCGGGCCTCAATATCATGGCCCGTGACCGGCTTGAAATAATTTATGGGCCGGTTCATAGGACCGGACCTGAACCGCCGGTTCACCGACCCGGCGGGTCACACCATAACTGCCCTTTAAAAAATATAACATCGTGGTTCGTCGTTTGACCCAGGGCTTGGCTCGACTCGAACCGACAGGTAAAAAAAAATGTTATGAACCAGAACCAAACGTAGACCCTAAGGGTCCGGTTCAACAAACCGGCCCTTAGGAGGCCGGTTCAGGGCAGTTCGGGCCAAGCCGGGACCGGTTCACGTGCCGGTTTGAGCCCGTGGACATGTCTAGTCCAGGTTTGCAATTACATCAGATAAAGTGAAGACCATCTCAAAAGTATCCTCCCTTAAAAAGTAAACTAACTCGAGGAATTTTAATGTACAATGCTACAGCAGCATAGTTCATGCTGAATTTAACATAATACACTGGAGTAAATTACAAACAAATTTTGAGAACATATTTAAGGATCTTACTATTTCTTCCCTTACTTTCAAATTTCTTCCCTTCAAACCACAACAGTAGATCCATTTGATTTTGCTCCATTTACAAATCGGAAGCAACAAATTGTGAAAATCTACCAATTCTACCCTTCCCAACTTAAAACATAAACAACACATATTGCATATCATAACCTCAGACCTACATCGCATAAGAATTCCCTTCCTGTCCAATCACAGGCCATATGAGAGAATACACTATCCTTCCACAAATACCCTTCAGCACAAGTAGCTTTTCACGTCGTCTCCTAACCGCCCCTACACGCGCATACCCGAATGTTACGATATTCTCATATCTCGGCCTAACACCATCCAAGCAAAAAACAAGGACACGTTTGCTTACGAAATTTTCACTGGGGACATGATTAGAAAACACAAATCTATCAATGATGTGATGAATGCCGTGGTTTGGGTGGGACATATGAAGTGTCACCACATTCGACTGGGGTTTGCATTAGGGGATTCCATCGGTCAAACACGATTCGGCCCCCTCGTCCGATCCTCCCGTGAAAGTTAAACAAGCGGGCTTGGAGGCCATTGGTCGTTGAAGGATCTGGTGATGGAGGAATTATTCCAGCAGCAGATAATTTATCTGGAAGTAAGGGTTTTGTGAAAAGCAGAACTGGCTCATCTGGATCCTGGATGAAATCAAGACATGTTTTAAGTTAGACAATCGTATAAGGGGATGCACAATGTAAGAGTACATATTAACATATGTTACTGGGGCATTCATTTTATACCCCAACTTGTAAAAAAATTTACTTGATGATTATTAAAGTTAGTTGCGCTCGTAGGTAGGTGGACATATACGAAACTAGCATGGGTATCTGTAACACTTCGAAAGGGGTGCTTATAGTTTGCCCGAAGAGGAAATGGAGCACTTTACAATCAGGCTAGCAATTCGGTTATGAAATAAATTAATTTAAGGAAGACGAAATAGAAAAGCACCAGTTTATGAAGCCAACTACGAGAAACGCGCCTTCTTGCCTCCTGCCTACCATTTGCTGAAGGGACCATCACCCGCTTCGACTCATTTCGCACCACAAAATGTCGACTGTGTGGTCGACTATTTGCCACATCATCAGAATCAAATAACTCCTCCTCACTCGACGCAGCCTTGCTTGGGAAGGACGGCATTCCAGGTAAGGCCAAAGAGTCCTCGAGGAGCTCGGTTTCATGCTGACAGTGTTCATAAATAAGTTGCTTGATAAACTAAGAGTTACATATGCAGCATTATACACAACAAAAGAGACCTCTTTAAAATTTAAGACCACTTAAGATGTAGTCAGACTCACAATACACTTCCAGCCTCAATTTTGTCTGTCCTTATTTGACTAAATCATCAAAGGATAATTTTAAAATGTAATCAACCAAAAGTTCCTATTCAGAAATCATCACTTCTTCACAAACTTGAAATGTAATTCCCACAATCATTCATATAAACAGCTATCTGGTTACAGTATGCAGACACTGTCACATGCATTTCTGTATCATACATAGTACGTTGAGATAATGATGCAAACCTTGTACTTCAACTGAACTCTTTGGAGGGTGACCTCACTCTCAATAAGTTCTCGTTTCTTCTCCTCTCTCTACAAAGAAACATGATAAAAGGAATGAGGGGTCATCATTCCAAAAGTATCAAGAGATCAGAGCCACATCTTAAAAGTCCAAAAGTTACAATACCTTGATCAGAGCCTCGAGAATGGTCTTCGCTTGGTCAAGGTTGCGCCTGACCTGGGGGAAGTAAATTAAAAACAATATGATGTGATCAAGACAGCGTCTTTACAAACACAACTAGAGATTCATATTGGAATTTCAGAGTTTTTAATACAAGTACGGAGTTCCTTTCTTGGCGTTACTCCTTGAATTGACTAACTTCTAGGACAGAGCAAAGGAAGTATATTAGGGTAGCCAACCATGAAATATGTGCAAGCAGTAGAGTACACTCGTTTATTTTTGGATCATGCTACTCATACATAATGAATGCCATAAAGGTTGTAATACAACACATGGCAGGATCGTGTGGTTTTTACGCATCACATCAACTTTAAATTCAACAACTACTAGTCTCACATCAATTATGTCAACCATTATGTCAAAATAATATGTTAAAGTAGCATTATTCTTGATATTTACAAGCAAACCATAGCTTAACAAATATCCTGGAGGCTCAATGCAAGGCAATGAAATTTCATTCTCATACAATGTAAAAAATGGGGTGATTACCACAATGTTGACCTTGTATCCCACAAAAAATTCAGAATAAAAGATCTAAAAGACCCACACCATAAAATCCAATCAATCTTGTATTCAGTTTGGAGTAAAAAAAAAAAAAAATAGGACTGCACACCAGACTCGGATAATATTGAACCATCCTAAAACCAAACCAAAATCATTTTGTACAGAAAGATAACCGCTGATTGTTTGACTTTCTTCGAACCGAATCAAAACCCAAGAAAAATCATCGGTATGATTATGGAGATTTCACAATATCCATATCGAGGACCAAACTGAACAATATCATAGAATACCAAATTGAATAACAGAATTACAACTTTGTACGCGGCTAGTCCCCTGATTTTATGACCACTTCAATCCTAGATAAGTTGAATGTTTTCAAAATATTTAATCACATATGGTAATAGTGATTCAACAAAACATAAATTTGATATTAAATAATGCTTGTACTATAATCATTTTATTTTTCATTTTCCAAAAGTTTAATTATATTACATATTTTGTCATTCTCCATCTTATAGTTCAAATGGTATGAAAATTTAGACAAATAATTTTACAAAATTACATTACATGTAATTAGGAGTTTAAATTTCCACCACTAGTTTGCACAAAATTTTTAGGCTTCATTAAAACTATAATTCATTCCAGTTTTTTAAGGTTGATTTTAAAACAATTTTTTAATAAGATTAAATATGTATAAATTAGGATTTAGAAAAATCAAATCAACATTTAAATATAACTAGATATTCATTTAGAAAAAAATGATTGAAAATAATGATTAGAAATCTACGTATCTACCCTTTGAATAGAATCGTTTTGATAGTCCTGAATCTCCAAATCAAATTGAACTAAAAACCTCCACACCAAACCGTCGTAATTTTCTGTTCCATTCCGGAAATTATATTTTGGTGGTCCCACTTTTCAACTCAGTTCGGGAGATTTCTAAATCTTAGAACCAAACCGACTCATGCTCACCCATAACATTTTAGTGGACTACGACTCGCGTATGTTGAACTTTCACTTGCAAAGGTAAAATCCAATGGGGGGAATATAACAATGTTCTTCACAACTATCAAATAAAACAGAGGCAAGATGAGGCACTGAAAATCGAACACCCAATTATTCCAATTAGAGCATCTGGTATATGGTTTATGTAAGTATCCAATAGATCAATGCTATATCTCAAACGAAGCAGTAAAATCTTTTCATGTCAAAAGAAGCAGTAAGATGTTTTCATGTCAAAAGATGCAATAAGAACAAGCAAAGCTTCAAAAATATACTAAACCCATCATTCAAATTTTATAAGGCAAAACAATGAATGGCTGAAGTAACACAGTAATGTTTGATCCAAGGTTGTAATCATCCTAATGCTAACTGTTATATCCACACATTAAATCCTTGCATTTAATGTTCTATATAAAAAGGAAATCTATAAAATATTTAATTTAAAACACACCAAGCACTCTTTCATTTGGAAGGAAAAGAAAAAAAAAATGTGGGTATTCATCCAATTAAAAGATAAAAGCTCACCTGGCGAAGCTTTTCAAATGATTGCACGTTGTTTTCCCTTCTTTGCATCTGATTAAAAATAAGAAAGTTTACAAATTGAACATAATGGACAATTTCAGCGCCAAAATTTAATGAAAGATATGTATATAAACATGATCAAACCAAGTATATGATAGTGGTCAATAATTATCACATACCCTTCTCGTGTGAAGCCTATGAGCTTTCTCCCTTGGTCTGAAGACATTGTAAGGATTTGTGTCATTAACTGGTGGAGGTGGCTGAAAATAAGTTGCAAAGACATTTATTAGAAGCTAAAACTACTACACTAGGAATAAATCCTTTACATGACTTGGACTTAAGTATCACATGTTTGCAAAGTTGCCAAGTACAACTCTAAGAGCTATGAAATGGAGAAAATAAATCGAGGTTCAAACTTGCTGCAACTCTAACAGTATTTAAGCGACAAATGTAAAACCGAGGCTAGATAACCACCAACACAGTAAACTGATCTATGTTACACGGTTATTCTCCTTTTTATTTTTTGAGTAAAAGATTTTCCTTTATCTTCAAGGCATGTACGGAATGGAAGCCGGAAAGACAACCAAGAACCTTGCCCATAGTTTTAATTTGAAAATCTGTTTAACCAAAACTTCTATAGAAACACCAATCAAATAATTGACTATACAAACCTGCAAACGTCGAAGGACAGGTTTTTGCCATCGTTCGCGCTGTAAGAGAAAAACGCAAAGAGAAAGAATGGCAAAAAGTTAAACGAACTTGTTTCCGATGAAATTCTATCTCCGACCAGCAAAAGTGGTTATTAATCAGCAAGCTATACCAACAATAAAATTCACCTTAATGCCACCCCCCAACTCAATATCAAATACCAATCTATGTTGTCCCTGATACTCAAACAAGAAGATCTATAACACAATGCGCATTATGCTCAATGATTCTGTTCAAAGTCATCTAAACTAGAGAAAATAACCTAAATTGTCATTCTGCACATAACCACACTATTGATTTGATACTCATCATGCATCTGATTGGCTAAAAGTTAGGGAGCTTGAGTCCAAAGAAATTTATGGCCCATTTTTCAGAAAGATAGCTATGTTCAATAACGAACTAGCATCCACCAAAAGAGGAAGGTGAAAATATAGAGGCTAAAGTTGCAAAGTGCCATATAATACACTAGAGGGAAAAATGATAGTCTGTTTAAAGGTAATCGCACTACCAATGTAAAATCAATTCAATGAAGCATAAAAAGAGGAAGGTGAAAATATAGAGGCTAAAGTTGCAAAGTGCCATATAATACACTAGAGGGAAAAATGATAGTCTGTTTAAAGGTAATCGCACTACCAATGTAAAATCAATTCAATGAAGCTTATGCATACCTTTTCCTTCCAGTAACTGTAAATAGACTGGAAAACTCCATATTTGATGGACAAAGCTTGTAAGGCCTAGCATGTAAGTCAAAGTATGGTCAGGAGATTATAATAAAAACACATAACAAGACCCAAATGAAGCAAAACATAGTATGAAAAGGCACGTGTCAGCCACAATAACAATTTCAAATCCATTAATGATCCCCACTTACGATAAGAACAAAAAGAATACAATAAAGATTACAAACACATGATACTTATGTGAAAAGGAACATTGTCGAAATCACGATACCCCCAAACTGATTTACATAGTGCATGTCACTAAAACCTTTAAACACAAGGATCCACCTCTAGCTCCGGTTCACATACACTAAAGTTCTGAAGAATATGCCTTACTAACCATCATAAATAATCCACTTGTCAAAAATACTATGCCTTCTGTCCATTTCAAAAACTCAAAAAGAAAAAAGCGTTTAGGGACAAACAAGCGAAGGTTTCATGAAGGCGAAAATATATGTAACATACAATGATGTTGACCTTATCCTCAAACAAAGTTGTGTGATCCTCAAGCTTCTAGCCGCAAGAGGCTTGCAGTATATAATTTACCAACTTATCATGGAATTGTTTCACTCAACTCATAAGCTTGTCGCCAGAGTTGATTCAATCTTAACACGAACATCATATGTAGAACAAGATAAACAATGTCAAGAATCTAAAAAAAGACATGCATGATAATAAATCTGCTGACACCACAAGTGTCCCAATAGGATTGAACTAGTTGAGCAATGTGCTCCATCAGGCAAGCTAAAACGATATGCGATGTATTTCAGTTAGCAACTTAGCACAAAATTACTTCTTAAAGCCAAAAAAGGAAATTATTAAAAAGAAAGAAAATATAAACCACGAAATCATGAAATGCTGAAGCACAATTGAAAAAATTTGGTAACCAAATCATAAGTGTGAATCTCACCTCAACAGCAGCATCAAAGGTTAAAAGCACCGGAATAGGGGAGCCAAGTGTTGGAGTTATAACACCTGCTTTTTCGCGAGCTTTATGATCTAAAACCTCCAACTTAAAAATAATTGTTTCTAATCTGCACCAAAATCAAATGATCTGAGAACAAGTAGTGCAAGAAGAAAGTAGAACCCAAACGTAATGAAAGTACTCATATCCAATAATCAGGTTCCCCAACCTCCCCTGCATCCCAAGAATAGCAAGAATCTTATAACATGCATATTAGAAATCACTCACATACCAAAGATAGGAACGAATGATATAGAACATTCAGGTTCGATGTTATAGTAGAATGTCAAAGAACAGCAATAGATTCGAGAATTTTATTATAAAAATTTTATTTTAATATTTAAGAAATAAACAATAAAAGTGCAAGGACATTCAACATATCTCTGATAAATGATGAAGTTAAACTAAAAATGCAAATGCAATACGCACAATACTCCGCCAATAAGGTACAAAAAATAGAAATATTATGGAGTTCTATTGATTCAAGACCTAAATGATAGGTCAACTATCAATGTAGGACCCGGAAGAAAATTCGTATCAGCTCGGGCACTGGATCATTTAAAACTATCAATTGAAGGCCCAAAAGAACTAACAGCTCTTGGTCTTTTTAATGGAGATACCAGTTTCTCTTTTGCTCTTTGATTAAATCGCGAAAAAACTTCCCCAAAATAACGTCAACTCCATCAACATCTGTAACATCCCCAATATAATTTTCCTCCAATACACCCCTTTACATCCTTCTCCCGTCAATAAAGAGCTATATTTCAGTAATCGTATTCAACCTCAAATGCAAACTAATTTTTATTTCATTCATAAATGACAGAATGAATTTCTTCAAAATAAATCTCAGGGAATTGGTTCATGAAGAATTCAAAGGACAAGCTTTCCAGAAGCTCAGTCTATCGAAATGCTATATATTTATCAATTCCTCAAAACCAATAAATGCACCAGTATTATCATATATATTACGCAGATCCATAGTGAGTGGGTAATGAGAAGATAGGTACTATGATGGAGAAGTAGTTAAAAGAGGAACTTGTCTGTATAAACTTCCGTCAAAGTTTCAACAGTAATTAAGTCTTGAGATCTTAATTTGACAGTTGAAGATGATTCAGGTCCCAAATTGTTAATTAATTTATTTGGGATCCTAAATTATAGTTGACCTATCTTTCAGGCACTGCACTGATAAAACACTAAAAATTATTACTTCTCAGCAGCAAGAGTTTGTCTTTCTTTGTTGAAGTCTTGAAGCCAATCTTCGTCCTCGTTATCCAGATCATACTCAATAAATTCTCCAATTTCAGCCCGCGCTGTCAGCAACATCAATTAGTTGTAATGCATAATCATTCAACTTTAAAAATAAAAATAGAAAAATCAGACTCCTACACTTGACTGACCTCCCCTCGCACGTAAGTATGATGTCGTCTGGGAGAAGGTACGGGAATAATCCCTTTCATAAGTGTCCACAATCACAAACTCGGGAGTAGGTATTTCTGAAGTACCTTTCTTGCCTGGTACATGCTGTACCTATGAATTTATAAGTACGATTTTCGGTAAAATGTTATAAACATTATTCAGCTTTCACCCAATTCATTAGCTAAACATATTCTACTTGACAGTTTACACACATGTATCAAAAAATACGAAAAGCCACAAATATACTCAGCTTTCAGAAATCGCTTGTCCAAAGATTAAGGTCCTCATTAACAACCAACTCAATTTGTGACCTAACAAAGATATGATAACAGCATGAAGAAACAGTATCCACTCAGTTTCTAATGCTACATCAGTCAGGCATCAACATGCCATTATTACAGAAAACCATTAAGTTCAGTTAACTTGTA
>CACSLK010027840.1:2766863-2785317 GCA_902706635.1 Striga hermonthica | reverse complement strand
TATATATATAACCTTAGCCCGCCCATCGCCATCGCCATCGCCATTGCCCATCTCTATCTCCATTGCCCCATCACCCATCGACATCACCCTCGTCCCATCGTCTTCACCGTCGGCCTGTCACCACTCACCCATGGCCATCTGTCCGTGGCCAATCGTCATCGCCCATCGGTGCGAGGCGAACTTGTCACGAGCTCACGGTCATAGCTCTGAGGATATAAGTTGCCACGTCTTACACTCTTACTTGTTTAACATTTGTGATTAAGGTTTGATAGGGAACATGCTTGTTTTGGCGAAAATGTAATTTCAAAAAATAATAGGAACCTTCTCTTCAAATGAGCAATTTGTGGTCGGGAATTTCAGTTTTTGCCTTTAATATAAAGTATTCAAATATTAGCACTATTGTTTTCTTCTCTAGTATTGGTTTTAAAGGTGCGGACCAGAAGGGATGTTAATTGTTATCTGTTTTAGCTATTAGCATTATTCAACAATGATGATCATTTGTAACTCTATTTTAAATTTAGTTAGTGTTGAGCATTCTTGTTCTGTGGTAGGTTTTGCCAAGGATTTGATGTACATGGTTTGAAAGTGAACTTGGACTGACAAAGAACTAATAGCTTGATCGTTAATAACTTATTGGTTTTGATTGCTAATAGCTTATTGTTTTGATGTCGATTGATAAAAAATATAAAACATCTCAAGCTTATTTATTTTTTTTATGTGGTTACATACTACATAAAGGATGATGTCTCCCTCTACTCAGGAAATATCTTCACGAAGCACTAGACCAGTTGGAGATTCTATTAGCGCAATGGATATCAACAACGCAATTGACGTTGAGAATGTGGTAGAAAAAGTGCCTTTACTTGGAGATGAAAGTTAAGCAGTGCAAATGAGGCCGAGGTCGAGGCTAAGGAGATTGAGGAAGACCCCAATGAAATGGCTAAACACATTGACACTCTAAATGCATTCTGAAAAAAAAAAAGGGAAAAAATACAAAAGCCTGGGCTGATTTCATGGAAGTATGCGTTGGTGTCGATACATATTGTCAGTGCAAACATTGCTCTGTCAAATTGAAGAAAAATAAGACGAGCACAACAACTAGTATGTTGAGGCACCTGAAGTCATGCACCGTGATATTGAAAAAACTGAGGCAACCGCAACAGCAAAATATTAATTTTACATCAGTCGATTCAAGCACACCTTATCCATATCTGCATACTGGTAAATTTGACATTGCCGCCATGAGAGAATCTGCTGCCAAATGGGTGCTCATGTATGAGCATCATTTTTCAATTGTCGGGGAAGATGGATTCAATTTGATTCTGAAAAGAAGAATATCCGAATTGCAAAAGATCAGCTGAACCACAAACATAAATGATTGTAAAGCGATATACGAGAGGGAGTAGTCCAAACTAAAAAACAAATGTTCAAGAAAGTCAATAAAATCAATTTGCCACAAACCTTTGAAAGTAAAAAAATCATAAGATTGAATATATGGTGATAATTGGGCATTGGATCAATAGCCAACGAAGATTGCAAAAACGAGTCCTCAACTTTGTGCATATTCCCCCTCCACTCTGATGTGTCCGTATTGCAGATTCTATATTCATTGCTTGAAAGAGTGGGGCATTGAGAGTAAAATATATATGGTCTCGAAGAATAATGCATTAAACAGTGACACAACATTGAGAGTCTTGAAGGATACCTTTTCGAAAAACAAGTTTCTGTTGGCAAAATAGAGTTTATTTCAAGTACGATGTTGTGCGCATATCATCAATTTAATGGTCAAATATGGCATTGGTAAAATCTAGAATATTGCGGATATGATAAGAAGTAAAGTGAATTTCATAAACAAAACAGACGGGCGACGTCTTCCCTTAGTTGAAATTATCTAGCAGTTGCAATTACCAGGAAAGGTGTTAATCTATGATTGTAAGACAAGATGAAGTTCAACCTTTGAGATGTTGGCTTGTGCACTCAAGTATCAAGAAATTTTCCCTTGATTCCAAGATAGAGAGGCTCATTTCGAAAAATATCCAACCGTCGAGGATCAGGATAAAGTGGAGAAGGTTTGTAATATTTTGCAAGTTTTTGGACAACTACTCATGTGATATCCGATAGTGATTGTCGTAAAAACTAATTATATTTAAGTGAAGCTTGTTGGATAAAAAGGCCACTCGATAGTAAAGCCGATGATGAAGATACTTCTGTTAAGTCAATGGTTCGAATGAAAACGAAGTTTGATAAATATGGGGTGAGTGCAATTTGTTAATGCCCGTAGTAGCAATCTTGGATCCGAGGTGCAAATTGAAGGTCATAAATGATTGTTTTCCACTTATGTATTCTTCTTACGAAATAGAACTGAACATAAGTAAGGTTTGACAAACATAAGTAAGGTTCGAGTTCAAGCGGGCAAAATGTTGTAAGAATATGTGGCCCGAAAGCATTGAGCTCATATTTAATTATTCTATTGGGCCAGGCCTTTATTTAATAATCAAGAAAATCTAATCCATTAACCTAGATATTTGACGGACGTACCAGATTTAAAGACACTCCTATATAAATTAGTCCTCTCTCCTCCTATTAGGGTACGCAATTATTTTCCCATCACTTTTTTGCTATGTTAAAGAATCGGTCAGAAGGGAGAAACTAGTTTAGATCTACGAATCAATCGAGTCACGTGTGATCATCAAGATCAAGATCACAAATTATGTTGCCTTCCGCATCAAGTAAGTATTTCGCATACACCAAATTATTTGCTCAAGATCCGTGATGAAGTTTACATATGGTATCCGAGCATGTATTGTGAATAAAAAATTTGATTGTGTATGATATCAAATATTATGGGCATATCCTTTTATACGATTAATGATATGTTGATTATTTGTATTTGGTTTTTCCGAATCACTATTATCTGTTTAGAAATTATAATAGCTTATTTCTCTGCAATTATGGCCGCACTATATGAATTAAAAATCTGATTGATAGCAGAGACACATGTCTAATTTATGATGGTCGAATTTGATTTGTGTTTACCAACAACACACACAATTGAAATTTGTGTGAATCTGGGGTGAAATTGTTCAATTTTGCTTGATGGCCATAATAACTGCTAATGATTGTTTTGGGTTTTAACACTCATCAATGTTTTATCGCATTAAGCCATCAATAACGTCTTATTTATATTAAAATTATGGTTAAAATTATGTTTAATGAATATGTATGTTTTATCTCATTAACATGTCTTATGGTATTATCATGTTTCATGGTTGATTTGGTGCCTTATGGGATTATGCACATAAAGAACTTAATTAGTATGGTGCTTATATTTACTTACGCCATTGGAATTTATGATGCTTATTATATTATATGACATTAAGGCAAAAATAATTAGTTAGTCACCAAAGTGGCCTAATTAATTTTTAATGTTCGTTCATATAATTTTATCGTCATAATTGTTCATCATATGACATTAAACGAAAATTAATTTGTTAGTCACCAAAGTGGCCTAATTAATTTTTTAATGTTGATCATTTAATTTATCGTTATAACTGTTTATTATATGACATTAAGATAAAATTAATTTGTTAGTCACCAACGTGGCCTAATTAACTTTTAATGTCTGGTCATATAATATTACTGCTACAATTGATAATTATATGACATTAAGAAGAAATCAATTTGTTAGCCACCAAAGTGGCTGAATTGATTTTCGAATGTTTGGTCATATAACTTATGTTCTCTTGACAATGTCATTATTCAAGATAAGTTTATTGGTTGTTAGAAATTATGAATTTACCCAAAGGTGGATCATTGTTCTAAGTATAATATTCTCTTGTGGATTGTATGTAGATATCCAAAGATTGCATGTTTGAAGGATTTTATTTAATTCTTCATTAAGTGTTAAATCACATTCGACTTATGATAATGATATATATTATTGTGTTTACCCAAAGGAGACCTACAATATATGTGATGAATGTATTTTCTCAATCTATTAATTAAGTGAGCATTTATGATTGTGCAACTGTCTCTCTTCATTCGCAAGCTTCTTCTGTTAATGTCTTCAATGATTTGAATTTCTCTAAATGGCGTGAGCAAGTCAATTTCCACTGAAGTGCTTTGGATATTGATTTGGCTGTGCTTGAAGAAAAGCTCGCTGACATTACCGATCAAAGCAGCGAGGCTGGGAAATAAAACCGTAAGGCTTGGGACAGGTCTAACAGATTATGTTTGAGCTTTATGCGAATGACGATTTCCAACAACATTAAGTCAACTATTCCCGATAATGTGGATGCGAAAGCATACTTTTGCTTGTGGAAGAGCGTTTTTGTTCTGTGGATAAGCCATTTGGCAGGAACACTTATGGCTAAACTCACAATCAAAAAGTATGATGGGTCGCGCAGTATACAGCAACATGTTCTTGACATGACTAATCTTGCGGCAAGGCTTAAGTCCCTGGGCATGACCGTTGATGACTCATTTCTGGTGCAATTTATGTTTAACTTGTTGCCCCATGAATATGGGTCTTTCCAAATTAACTATAACACTATTAAGGATAAGTGGGATGTTAATGAATTGGCCAGTAAGCTAGTTCAGGAGGAGACGAGATTTAAGGCACAAGGAGTTCATACGGTCAACCTTGTGGGTCGTAGAGCTAATACTGTTCTCAAACCAAAATCAAAAAATTTAATAAAAAAAGACCTGCTAAAGTTTCACAGGTCACTAATGATGGAAAGAAGGAAATTTGGGCAAATAAATGTTATTTATGTAAGAAAGGACACATACAGAAATATCGTTTGAAACGCAAGTCTTGATTGGAAAAGAAAGATATTTCTAATACCTTTGTATGTTCCAAAAAAACTTGTCTGAGGTTCTTTCAAATACTTGATGGTTGGATTCTGGTGCTACAACTCATGTTTCTAATGTGATGCAGAGATTTCTTAAATTCCAGAGCATAAACCAAAATGAGAACTTTTGTTCATGGGAAACCGTATTGTTAGCATCTGACCTGGTAACCCACATTAATCACACAAAATCACATACTCAGTGGATGATTAATGATGTCAGTCAGACTTCTCTCACTTCGGTTTAAACCTGGACCGAATTATGGTTCAATCTGAATTGTAACCGACTTATCGACTAGTAGTATTTCATTCGATGTTCTCTCAGTGCCACCGACCTGTAGTCCAAATCTGAGGTCATAAAAAACCGAGGTCACCAGAACCAAAGCAGGTGACAAAGCGCATACGCGACATCCTCGTACGCCGCAAGTTATTGCATCATTCAAGTGGGTCTCACTAACATGGTCGCCCACCAAAAAGCTATTTTGCAAAAAGTGACCGTACACCTCGAAATACGGGCTAAAAAAGGATACTATATATAGAAAATCCTTATACTTGTACATGGATCGAATCCTAAACATTCGTCATATATACAAAATAGTCCAACCCTTTCACCTCGGCTCTCCTCGGACCGGGGCCATTGCACTTGCGTTGTTGCATGCTAAACATTAATATTTATGTGAATAGTCACTTAATCCATTTTAAGGCGTTGTTAACAATCACATAATAACACGCATGAAGGCCCCAATTAAAGTCATAGAGACTTATCGTATTGTTTTGATTTCAGGCACCACCTAGATCTTTTACAAACTCTCTATGTACCTTGATTATCTAGAAACTTAATGTCTCTTTCTAGACTTGATGTTCTTGGATTTCCTTTAAGTTTGGAAGTTGATGTTTCAGTTTAAATAATAAACATGATTCCTGGGCTTGGCCCATATCATTATGCCATGTTTCCTAGCGCCGTTCGTTGAAGGAGCCCGGGTGAAATCTATTTCACTGTTAATTCCGTTATTGATTCTGAAAGTATTATGGATGGTTTATGTAGACTGAAACTTGATTTTTCTGCATCTTTAATGTGTGTTCATCAAAACATTGGAATTTAACGTGGTGTAGCAAATGAAAACTCTGCTTTCTTGTGGCATAGGCGTTTGGGTCATGTATCCAAAGAAAAAATGCAAAGGTTGGTGAAAGATGAGATCCTTTTTGGATCTAAATTTTACCGAGCTTGGGTTGTGTGTGGATTGCGTTAGGGGAAAGAAAACCTAACATAACAAGAAAAGAGCCACAAGAAGTAGTCAGCTTCTTCAAATTATACACACTGGCATATATAGACCTTTTGATGCTTCATCCTTTAATGGAGAAAAGTATTTCATTACCTTTAAAGGCGACTTTTCACGTTATGGGTATGTCTATCTACTCAAATAAAAATCTCAAACTTTAAATAAACTTGAGGTTTTCATTAATGAAGTTGAAAGGCAGTTAGACAGAAAAGTGAAAATAGTAAGGTCTGATAGATGTAGTGAATACTATGGAGGGTATGATAAATCGGGACAAAATCTCGGTCCATTTGCTATGTTCCTTGAAAGACATGGCATATGTGCACATTATACTATGCCAGACACCTTCATCAAAACGGTGTAGCGAAAAGGCGAAATAGAACATTAATTGATATGGTTAGGAGTATGATAAGTAATAAATCTTTACCCAAATCTTTTTGGATGTATGCACTTAAGATTGTCGTGTATCTGCTAAATAGGATTTCCATTAAAGTTGTTCCTAAATCTCGTTTTGAGTTATGAACTGGAAGGAATCCTAGTTTGAGACATCTGCATGTTTGGGGTTGTCCAATTGAAGTACGGGTACACAACCACATGAAAAGAAATTGGATTCTCGAACTATGAGTGGTTACTTTATTGGTTACCCAGAGAGTCCAAAGGGTATATGTTTTACTGTCCTAATCATAGTTCTAGAATCGTTGAAACGGGCAATGCTACATTTATTGAAAAATGTGAAGTTGGTGGGAGTGCTAAAGAGACTATGGAAATTAATGAAATAAGGCTTGATGTTCCATTACCCATTAATGTTCCAATATCCACAGTTGTTCCACATATTGTTCCACAACCACAAGAACCAAATAATGGTGGACAAAATTTGGATGATGTAGTACCCCATGAAGAGACTAACTTTCCACCAACTAATATAAATGAACCACGTGAAATAGCATTAAGAAAACCTACAATGGTGAGAAAGTCTGCTATTTCGGATGACTATGTGGTTTATTTGCAAGAGTTGGATTATGATACTAGCATTGATGAAGATCCTATTTAGTTTTCACAAGCCACAAACAGTGACGAGTCTCATAAATGGATTGATGATATGAAAGAAGAGTTAAACTTTGTGGCTAAAAAAACAGTGTTTGAGATCTAGTAGAATTGCCAGAAAGTTCAAAACGAGTTGGGTATAAGTGGGTCTTTAAGACCAAACACGACTCGAGTGGCAATATCGAATGACATAAAGCTAGACTTGTTGCCAAGGGTTATAAAGATGACATTGATTATAAAGAGACTTTTTCATTATGGCTTTAGTAGCTCAGTATGATTTAGAGTTACATAAAACGGATATGAAAACGGTCTTTATTAATGAGGACTTAGAGGTTAAAGTTTATATGGATCAACCCAAAGGTTTTTCCATAGAAGGAAATGGTCATATGGTGTGTAAACTTAAGAAGTCAATATATGAACTTAAACAAGCTTCCAGATAGTGGTATCTTAAGGTTAACTATACCATTACGTCTTTTGCTTTTTCAAGAAAGCACTGTTGATTGGTGCATTTACCAGAAGATCAGTGGGAATAAGTTTATATTTTTGTTCTATATATTGATGATATTCTTTAAGGGATAAAGGATCGTATGCTCATGTTTAGGAAATCTGATTGCCTTAAGGTGATTGGATATTTAGATTCAAATTAAGTTGGGTGCCTTGACAGTCGTAAGTCAACGTTTGGTTATGTGTTTCTCCTTGCCGAAGGAGAAATTTAATGGAAAAGTGCCAAACAATCTGTCATAGTTGCATCTATTGTGGAGGCTGAATTTGTAGCTTGTTAGGCTACAATTCATGCATTATGGTTGCAGAACTTTCTTTCGGGATTTGGGGTTGTCGACACCATTACCAAGCCGCTGAAAACATATTGTGATACTTCAGCAACATTTTTCTTCTCCAATAACGACAAATATTTCAATGGTGCAAAACACATGGAATTAAAGTATTTTGACGTTAATGAGGCAGTTGAGAAACAAAGAGTGTGGTAGTTATTCACTTTGCAATAAATATTCGGAAAGGAAAAAGACACAAAAAAAAAAGAGAATTCAAATTTTTTTGTACTCTTTTTTTATGGCGATAATACAGAAAGCAACTCTCAGCGAGTGAGATTTATCATATTCTTTGAGACTTCACCCTCTTAATTAATTTAGGGCTATATATTTCATTATAATTGAAGTTTTAGTTTTCAACTTATTTTATTAAAAAAATTTGTTTTTCATATTTTTACTTGACAAATATTGAAATGTTTTTTTTTACCTTTATTGGTTTAAAAAAATTGATTAGTGAAGGAAAAGTTTTATATATAAATTAATTAAGTAGATATAAGAGGTACTAAAAAAAATTAAATAATCACAAACACCTAGTCTATATATATATAATTACTAGCTAATAGCATTCAATAAAACCTATTTAATTTTACCTATGTGGCAATTAACCATTTCCCTCCAAAAACCGTTACTTTTAATGTATTTAATATTTCATTTAATTATTAAATAATCAATACTAATCACTTCAGAACAACAAAAATCATTTTAAATTTTTGATTACTAACAGTTGACCGTATTATATATTGACCGTATAATATGATTAGATGTTATTATTGTGGTTACATTAAATTCATTTTTTTACAAAAATAAAAAACTTATTTGAAATTCCTAAATAAATAATAAATAAATCACAAAAAAACGTACCCAAATATACATTACATCTAATTAGATAAACGCAATTTTTTTTTAAAAAAAAATTCCCACTCTTTTAGTTGTAAATTTGGCCTGATAAAAGTGAAACAAAAATAATTAATCATTATATGCATATAAATAACTTACAATACTTTATTTATATTTGTGCAAATGCACAGGGTCTAATACTAGTTTTTAGTTGAAATGTCGATTTTATAATGAATTTCAGAAAAGTCAATAGCATTTAAAAAATTCTAAACTCTTAAGAAACAACCCAAATATTTTAAAAGATGTAAACTCTTTTTCTTTTTTTTTGGTCATTAGCTCTTAGGAAATGACCCACAAAGAGAGTTTTAAAAATTCAGAACTCTTAATTTGTTTGACAGTGTCCCAATCACATTCTATATAAGGTCTTGGGCACTCAACACAACACCTCACACACACGTTAAGAATATGGAGAGCGATAAAAAGCAGGTTGAGAAAAAGCAATTACTTAGGTTGAAAAACAATGAAGACTGTGTGTGTAACAAGAGCATCCGGTTTCGATGCCTCGTGGATCGTCAAGTTCTTGCTCGAAAGGGGTTATACAGTCAAGGCATCCCTTCGTGATCCCAGTTAGTATTCTTCGTCTTCAAATTCTGTCTCTCAAATGCATTATTTGCGTGCATACATTATGAGTTGTGATTTGTAGACTATGTTCATATAACATGGATGGATTTTTTTTCGTTAATTTGACTCATTTATTTTAAAGATTGTTGGAATTTGAAAAACTTTTGTATATTTATGTGTATGCGTAGTTGATGAAAGTTGATTTTAATGAGCACAGTGAAGATGATCAATATGAAGATAATATTTATGTAACATGGTTAGGGGTACAAGGATTGATTATTACAACTATTTAATGTTGAATTTGATGTCGAAATTAATTATCCTTTTGGTTTTGAGACCCCAGTTAGTAATACATAAAATCTATTTTGTGTTTAGGCCCGGTTTCAAATAAATTACATAAAATCTCGTTTCGCTCTTTAGGTATTAAATTATTTGCATGTTTTCATATAGCATGAATGTATATTTTTTTTTTTTTTGTTAAATTAGTTTTATTTTATAGATTTTCAGAATTAAGAAGCTTATGCATATATATAGGTAATAGTGTTTTTTTTTAATAAAAAAATTATTATAAAAATAGATTAAATATGGAGAAATTAATTAATGTTGCAGAACACCCCAAGAAGACGGAACACTTGATGTCCCTTCTAGAAGCCAAGGAGAGACTTCATTTGATCAAAGCCAACTTACTTGAAGAAGGCTCCTTTGACTTTGTAGTCGCTGGTTGTGACGGCATTTTTCACACTGCATCCCTATTCTACCATGCAGTTAAAGACCCTCAGGTTCTAAGTTCTAGCTATTTCATTTTATATCATTATATATATATATATATATATATATATATATATATATATATATTGTTAATATTATCACGTGTACAATCGTATATAACCGCCACAAGAAATAGAATTAATAATCAAGCATTGATATAGCATATATATGTATACATTAAACAAGTACTTATCTATTTTACATATTTTTGGTCAGGCGGAGCTGATTGATCCGACATTGAAGGGAACACTGAATGTTCTCCAGTCAGTGGCCAAAGCACCATCGGTCAAGAGGGTTGTCCTCATCTTATCCATTGCTTCAGTTGCGTACAATGATACCCCTGCCGGCCCTGAAACAGTTACTGATGAGACTTGGTGGTCGGACCCCGAGTGGTGCAAAAAGGCCAAGGTAATTATACTTTAATTTCTATTTTCAACCTATGCAAAAAATATCGTTAGTCTAATTTAAGAGACTACTATTATTTGTAAATTAAATATTAAATAAAGATAATGAAGAATTTCAATTTATTCCCTTCCTCGTGTGACAAACTTGTATTAGAAATGGTACGTGCTTTCGAAGACAGTGGTTGAGGAGGTTGCTTGGAAGTTTGTGAAAGAGAAAGGTATTGATTTGGTGACGATATGCCCACCTATGGTGATTGGTCCTCACTTGTAGCCTACCCTCAACACAAGTTGTGAAGTTATTCTCAACCTCGCAAATGGTGAGTGGTTTTGTTATTCGAACAAACATGTTTTTTACCTATAAAAATTGTGATACAAATGTTTAAAAATACTAAATTTGAATATTCATTTAGGTGCTGAGACATACCCAAATTCCACTTATGGGTGGGTGAATGTGAAGATGTTGCTTTAGCGCATATTCTTGCTTTTGAGAATCCTTCTGTCAACGGAAGGTATCTTACTATGGAGAGGGTCGCACACTACTCTGGAATTGTCGAGATCATGCGTGAAATCTACCCTGAACTTCCTATTCCTACCAAGTAAGTACATATTTTCATTTAAAGAAAAATTACATATTATGATCCACTCGAGTTGAGAAAACTCAATTCAAATTTTCATCCATTACCATTAATGATATTTAATTTATTTTTTTCCCTACCTACACAACATCGCTTTTGTTGGTGCGCTTTGCACATAGTTTATTAATGCACAATTTGATCCATTCAATATTATTGTCTATGATAATTGACAATTTTAAAATAATTTACTCTGCAACTTAAAATCAAGTAAGGTCTTAGTTATTCTATGGATTTATATTATAAACTTTTTGAAATTTAATTTTGGGGCTGAAAATAAAACAGGTGTGCGGATGACAAACCATTTGCGACCAAGTACTTAGTCTCAAAAGAAAGGGCAAAATCTTTGGGGATTGACTTTATTCCGGTTGATCAAGGCCTCAAATAGACTGTTGAGAGCTTGAAATCCACCAACTACTTCAAAGTTGCTTCACTCAACTAAGGAGACCTACATATGAAAACTATTAATGGCGTCAACAATAGTTTTTAAATTTTTCGTTGACTACAGTAGTATTGATCAACGATATTTATGCATCCTTTCCTATATTTTGTGTACTAAAATAACAAGATATTTATGCATCCTTTCCTATATTTTGTGTACTAAAATAAAAGTTTTCTGGACACTTTTGTTTATGTTTGCAATTTTTAATTGGAATGATAAGTTTGTGGCATCTTTTGGTGTATGACATTTAGTAAAATTATTATTGACAATAATATTATTATTATTATTATTATTATTATTATTATTATTATTATTATTATTATTATTATAAGATGTTCGTGCATATTAGTTAAGATTACCAGAGACGTGATTGGGAGGAAAAAATGGCTGTGAATCGAGAGGTTCATATTTTTTCATTCTCGTTCAAACTAATTGAATAAAATATAAAAATTTAGTAGATGAACTGAGGAGGAGAAGACATCTTATTTATATATCGATCGTCTTTTAAGAGTTCAAATTGAGCCGAAATTAATAATTTAAAATAGTTGTCAGTTGATTGTTTGAATGGTGTATCATATTTAAATAAGATTTTTTTTTTTTAAATAAGTATATACTGTGCTACCTAGAATTTATTCCTTTCTGTGATTGTGTTGGATATAAGTGGATTTTTGTATTATATTTAGGCATGACATTTTTTTTCTTCTATATTTGAAGTATATAATATGATGCCTAGAATTTACTCTAAGCAATTTTATGTTATGTGTGTGTTGTTTCTTAATACTCTTTGAGTTGTGTATTTTGACTATTTTCTTAATACTCTATGAGTTGATATAAGTAGATGTGGTTGTGTTGAATATAAGTAGATTTTCTCTAAGTATTGGTGTATTTTCTTAATACTCTTTGAGTTAGATATGAGTAGATTTTTCTCTTAGCAATGTCGTGTGCTATTTTTTTCCCCTCCCAATTTCAGGTTTTTATTGTCCAGATAAATTCATCGAAACTCCCTAACACTACATACCATTATGTCTCAATATTGATATGTTTTCGCAACTCGAACGAGCTCTTCAACGGTCCTCGTCCAACTTGCTCCCCAGAGACCTGCAAAGATGCCGGGAGGTGTCCTCGGCATTAAACCTCCGACGATCAAGTCAGTAAAGGGATATGGATAGCTGTATTGAACTGTATGAAATCGCTTAGAGTATAAAGTGTGATTAACTTTACTTCTTCCCTGTGTGATCATCAAGATCAAGATCACAAATTATGATGTCTTCCACATCAAGTAAGTATTTCTTATACACTAAATTATTTACTCAACCTCCGTGATGAAGTTTACAATGTAACTCAAAATCCTTCCAACACGAACATCGACCCGTGAGTAGCATATTTTCATGCATGAGTGAATTTCTCACTCATGTTTCAACTAGTGAGAATTTTCGACCAGAAAAGAATGAATTAGATTTGTACTTTGAGGATGGTCTGCTTACTGCCAATGAAGACTCGAGTGAGGATGTTGTAAATCTAGATACGCTCATGTGGTGGAAAGACACAACAAAGTACAAGACATTGCCAAAGATAGTTGTTGATATTTTAGCCATCCCTATCAACACAGTTGCTTCAGAAGCTACATTCAGTGCCAAAACTGAAGTGATTGATTCATTTCATTCCTCCTTGGCATCAATAACTATCGAAATATTGATGTGCACTGATGATTGATGTCGTAGCTACATGGCATTAAGAAAAAAGACAAGGTAAATACGCTAAATTTTAAGAACATAATTTCATATCAATAATGATTAAACGTTCTTTTATTCTAAATTGTGTTTTATTTTTATTTATTTATAAAAAGTGAAGTTAGCCCAAGAAATATGTTGTCTATTCCTTGAAGGTTGTCATTTTATTTTTAAATGTTCAATTTATAATCTTTAAGATTTTTTTCTGATTTATATATATTGCGTGTCATTCCTAATACATTTATGATGTAATATCTCGAGTATTTCTAGGTGTTGGACCTCTACACTGAAACAGAAGATCTCATAGTGCTAATATATATATGTATATATATTTTGCTTTGTTCACCCGAGTTCGAGCTACATTCTAAAAGTTAATGTTTTATTGTCTGGAAGTTTAATGTTTATTGTCATACTTGAAGTTCCAACTTTTAAGTTTTTGATTGTCATTCTTGAAGTTCCAACTTCTAAGTTTTTGATGTGTGCAACTTGTTGGGATAAATTGGATTGAAGAAGACATAGATGCATTCTTATTTGTACTGGGTAGACATGTTAAACATTTGTATTTATCATGATTGTGAATTTTGTGATACTCTAAACTCTGACATTGTTGGTTGTATTCAATTTATTTGAAGATTTGTTTGGAAGTTTAATGTTGTAACATCTTTTTTCTTTTTTCTTTTTTTTTTCATGGTGCCCTTTGCAGTTTTATGCACTCATTTTGAAAATTTAAACTTCTTTCATGATGTTCTTTGCAATTATATGCACCCAGTTTCGAAAATTTTAACTTTAATTTTGAGCATTTTTTCAAGCCGAACTCGAGCACTTTTCGAGACCTTGAAAATTCGATATGTCTCGAGCCGAGCTCGAGCAATCTTGTTCCTCTAGCGAGTCGAGTCGAGCCTCGTTAATTATGGGACGAGGAGCTCAAGGCCAAACTCGAGCAGTGCAAAAAAATTCCGATCCTTGCTCAATAAGGTCAACGCTAGAATCGGCTCGGCTCGGCTCGGCTCGTTTGCAACCCTAGTCTGGATACAACATAAGGTTTTTCATTTTTTTTTTAATGTTTTACAAATGACCTCAAAGTGTCATAGTAACCGAATTTAGTAAAACTAACTGTTACATTAAGTTTTTCACCCCTCTAACTAGCAATCTAACATTTTTACCTTGAAAAATGCGAAGGTCCTTCGAATGGTTCGCATAATTGCCGCATATTCACATTAGAAAGTGCGAAGAATTATGTGAATACCTTCCTATTTTGATGTTTCACACAATGCCAATCGCACAATTGTTGCATAATTACATCAAAAAAAAAAAAATGTCGCATAATTGCCGCGTAATGCTTTAATATTTTTTGGGTGAAAAATTAACTTTTTATCCAACGATGTGAAAAGCCTATTCATTTTTCAAAGTAGGGTGAAAATATATATTTTCTCTTTATATTTTTTCAAATGTGATTACTTTTATAAAATAGAAATAGTTCATGCATATAGTAAATATTGATACTAGTGTTCAAAAGCATTACAATTCTAAAATTATAGAGTAAAAGTCACATTATTTATTTTTATTATTTTTGTGTGCATATTTACAATATAATTAATATAATAGTTTCTTAAAAAAATAGAATTAATTAATAGATTATGCAAAGTAAATATAAAGTAAATATCATAGAGTCCTAAGTCGAAATAGTTTGCATATTAATAAACAAAATTCAATAAACAAAATTACAATTAGCTATTTAAATCGTCTTACAAGCTCGACGGAATGATTTCGTAATCTCCCTACAAAAACATAACTCAAATGTTAATTTCGAAAAGTCACAGCACTCGGAAGAAAATACTGTACTTCAGAGTTCAGACCACTCATCTTCCATTTTACTTCCTAAAACCCCTCCTCTTCCTTTTTCCTTCTCTTCCACCTCCTTCCATGGCGGCGCAACCAAAATAAAAACCTAATATTCCTCGACTGATCCGTTTGAAGTCATGCCGACCTTCACCAGCATCGCCTTGGAAAATCTGTTCGAACCCAGAGTTCGAGATACGCAGAAGAAGCCTTTTCACGGGGAACGCGACGAGGCCGACCCGGTAAAAGCGGCCCCGAGGCACCTGTACATATCGCCCGGTCTTTACGCCACTCCGGATCAGGCTCCCATCCCCGACCATCCGCTGCCCTACCCGCCGTCTCCTTCCCCTTACGTGGTCAACCTCAAGCGCCGCCGTGCAGGGAATGTGGGGAGGGTCGAAGTCCCGGAATCTCCCTCCGGAAACGAGGTCGATGTGTTGAGCTCAGAGGAGGTCGGGGATAATTTTGCGGATGAGGTGGTGGGTGGATATGACGAAGCCGGTGAAGAGGAACAGGGGTTTCAAGATCCGAGGAGTGAGGCGATGAGCGTGGGGACTGAGATGGAGGTTAATGATTTCGGCGCCAATCATATCGAGAGCCGCAGCTTTGTTTCTGCCCAAGGGGAATTTTTCGACGCTATTGAAGGTATTTGATTTTCTCTTTTTTAGTGTTTATTCTCTGGAAATGTGGTACCTCTGTGTTTTGTGCATTTGTCTGCTTCATTCTTCGAATCATTATTTCATTCTCGTAAAATGTAGATGAAGGAAAGTTAATTTTTATCAACAGTACATGATATTATTGCTAGTTGCTACTGGGATTTATGATGTTTAAGGTTGCCTGTGGAATCTGGACCCGTTTGAACTACTGAACTTGACAATTGAAAAAATAAGTTTGAATTGATTTCATTGAGGAGCAATGTTATGTTGCAAGGGAACACAAGGAATTTAATTAGTTGCTGCTACGAGCTAGCGTTTGGTTGATTTGTTTTTAAGTATTTGTTTCACCAATCGTGGTAGTTCTTGTTTATATCCACCTTCTTATTGGGGATGGAGCTATGGTGCTAAACTCAATGCGAAGCTCATTATCTGGATGTGAGAAAATATAGTGACATAGTTAGATTACTGATAAAAAAAATGCATCTTACTTGACTTCAATTATCTGACCATACACAGCTTGAATTTTACGAACAGATTTCTCCACAGATGGCTCTGTTTCAAATGTGCATACATGTTGTTCTAGAACTGAATCAGAATTGCATGGTATAAGGCTCAGTATTCTTGAGGAAATCGAGAAGAGAAAGAATGCAGAGGAGAATCTTGTGTTGATGCATACTCAGTGGGAGAGGATCAGGAACCTTATGTCTGAAGCTGGCCTAACATTTCCCGCACCTCCAGTTGCTAATGGTAGCATCCTGCAAGATAACTATTTAATGGATCAGATTTCTCAGGAAGTTGTTGTTAGCAGATTTGTTGCCGAAGCAATTGGAAGGGGTCAAGCACGTGCAGAAGCTGAGGAGGCTGCTTTGTCTGTCATTGGAATGAAAGATCAGGAGATATCACGTTTGCGTGATAGGCTTCAGTACTATGAGACTGTTAATCATGAAATGTCCCAGAGGAAGCTTGTCGGTATGTTTTTATCAGCATTTTGCCTTCCTAATAATTGGAATATTTCTTGTGCAAAAGGTCTCCCTTGCATTTTTCATATAGGCAGTTGCATACATTTCCTTGTTGACTGAGTGGTTACTACTCAATATGTTTTTACAAAGCTTATATTTTCATATATATGGTATTAAAATAGACCACAAAGAACAAATATAGATAATATATCTGTTTGTACGCGCAAATTAATGCCCTCAATCACCAAGTCTTTTTAGTGAACTATCTTGTTGTGGTTTGAGGAGAGATGCACTTATGGTTCTTTTTTTTTTTTTTTAAATCACTGTTTCTATTGGGTTTCATCTCTAGTCTACCCCAACTTGTTTGGGACTAAAAGGCTTTGTTGTTGTTGTTGTTGTTGTAGTCTGCTTAGCAGTGACTCAATGGAAAGAATCTCGTCATTTTTCTTTTCTGTGTTGTTGAAGTAGCATAAGATGGAAGAGGCTTGTTCTTTAATATAATGATATTACCAATGGTGTTATTGTGTAGCATATGATGGAATTGGTAATAGTTGATTTTATGCGACCATGAGTTTCCAGACGCCTAAAGAAGAAAGGCTACAGCTTGCTCTAATATGGAAAGAATACTATATTTGTTAATTTTCACATGTTTCCTTTGTTTCTAAGTTAACAATTAAATCAGACTTCATAGAATGACAGGAAAGGAATTGCTATAGTAGAACTCAAGTGCTCAGGCCAAGCAATCTTATGATCTTTGCTTAATATTACAGTTTCATGAGGCTTCTTTTTCTGTTTCAAGGAACTCGTGATAAGTCCCTACGACTCCAGCTACATACTAAAATATCCGGAAATCTGGTCTATTAAATCATGACTGCTTAAACACAATCATGATCGATCATATAGGTATCTATTCATACTGTCTTCGGAAATCGAGTTATCTTTGAAAATTGGCATTATCAATAATTCCACATGTTGCACCCTAGCAAGGCCGTAATTTGTAGAACAAATGCGACCCTGAAGTAGTTATTTGGAATATTTAAAGATGCCATTGTCTTGCCATTAAGCCAAAATACATGCGTAGTGTTGTAGTTTTACCGATCAAGTAGGTAACTGGAGGCATGTGTTTGATTGTTTGATTAATTTTCCCCATTTTTCTTTTTCCCTTGCAGAGGTTGCACGTAGACAGCAGGAAAGGAAAAAAAGACGGCGTAGGTGGCTATGGGGCTTCATGGGGTTATCGATGACGATTGGTGCTTCATTCGTTGCGTATTCGTACTTCCCTCAGTCTGCAGAAATTCTCTCGTTGTTAAAACCTGCCGACTCTACAGATGCCCCATCTGCCAGTGTCCCTGAGACCTCCTAACACCATTTTAAGCCTGAAGCTTTTTCCTTATCTCCGACTCTCAGAGATTTTCTTGTATCTTCTAATTAGTACTATTAGTAGATTGCAGATAGGTGAGTCCGGTGGTCTTTTCTGCTCTATTTTTCTGTTGATCTCCTCTCTCTTGTGATGACTAATTTTGGACTTTCTGGCAATCTGCTGCTACATTGTGACCCATGTTCTTTTTTGT
>CACSLK010027840.1:2756611-2766820 GCA_902706635.1 Striga hermonthica | reverse complement strand
AAAAAAAAAAAAAAAAAAAATGTACTTAGTGCCAGTGCTGAATATTGGTAATGATCTTTTATGAATGAAATGACTTAGAAAAAAGGAAAACGAACAAAGCGAGTATGATAGGGTATATATAAAATTATACTATCCTTGAAATTAAAATTTCACATTAATACCTATGTTTTATGACAACCAGTTTCAAGATCAACAGACTTATGTTTAGCATACACTATACAGTGACATTTTAAATGCATTAAATTTTGACTTCACTTGATTATTGTACGTTCACTTTATTATTGTATACGCTCTAGATAAAAGAAAACACGAAGAAATAAAATGCAAAATTACAGTTGAAATTATACAAGAGCTCTGTTTACGCTAGAGTAGAGATAAAATTGCTCTACAACGCTGCGCTACATCTCTGCACTACTCTAGAGTTATGAGTAGTATCGCACCAGATGTGGCGCGGTACTATTCATTACTCTACAATTTTTATTTGTTTTTTATTTCTTATTATATGCAATTAATTTATCTTAAATTTATTATTTGACAAAGTTTTTACCATTAAATTTTTAATTTGAGAATTATATGAAAAAATTATTATTAAAAAATATATTTTTATATTGAATTACTATAAAATAAATCAAATAATATATAAAAATAATATTTTTTGTGGAACAATATTTCAAACCAGTGGAAGACCAACTAACATCACGATATAATTTATTTTATAAAATAATATGTCCAATTAAATAATTTTTTGACATGTTAAATAAATTAAAATAATAATATATGTGGAGTAGAATGTAGCGCGAACGGCTGGAGGTCGAATTTGATTTTTGGTTAATTCTACTCTAAAGTAGAGATAAGGACTGGATATAGTCCAAGAGGTGGAGGGTGAAGATGCACAATTCCAACTAAGTTTGGCAGGAACGAATGCGACCAAATCGGTGAATCATGGCATTACACTTTCTCTAGGAACCTTCAAATCAAAACCTCCGTGCCCTAGTCGTTCCTCCTCCTTAGGTGTCTCCCCCCTCTAGTGGCCTTAGTACCTGCAGTCCCGGCGGTCAGCTAGCTCGCATTGGGCTTGGCGGTGCGGCTATAGCAGTCCCTCGTTTCTTCCTCCCCAAAGTGGGTCTTCTCTCATCTCGAGTGCAATGGAGTGCGAGTAGCGACTGGAATCGTCGGCGACTGTGCTCCGGCGGACACTGTTGTCGTCTTTGCAGAGGTCCATGGCGGTGGTCTAGCCTTGGTTTTCCAATCTCTTACCTTCCCTGGTGTTGGAAAAGTGCAGTCCTCCGGTGGTGTTTACGCGGTGGCGTGGCGGTTGGCGATGTGGAGTGGACTGGCCAGGGTTGGTCTGCGGAGTTCCGAGGGTGGTTGTTGGATCCGCCGTTTGACTCTAGGTAGTCCATTAGGGAAGTTTATATTTCGTAGTGTTTGGACTGTATTTCTTGTAGCATCTTCTCAATTGTTCGTGTTTGAGTGCTAGCTTAGGCTGAGTTGGCGTTGGGTGCTCTGTCTAGTGTGGAGGGTGTAAGTTTGTTGTTTTTGTGTTTAGTGGTTTTCGTTTTGTCAGTGTGTTCTAGCTTCTTTGTTTAGTTGTATGTTTTTGTTCGGTGTTTTATTCCCCTGTTGAGATTTAATATATTCTTCTGTTGGGAGTTGGTTTCTTCCCATGTTAAGAGCTTTTGTTTCTAGTGTTGGTTCTCTGTGTTTAGGTTGGCTCTAGGCTGCCTCGGGAACGGTGCCTATGGGGTTAGTCCACCCAACTATAATTCAGTTGAGTAGCTTCTTTATTCGGCAATTTAGCTGCTTTTTAATCAGTAGTTACGTGTTTTTCTTTTATTAAAGTTTATAGTTTAAAAAAAAAAGAATGCGACCAAATGACTAGACAACAGTTTAGTAACAACAGACGATGTGATTCTGTGCCAACAAACATGTACCATCATGGACGCTCGCACTGGACCATCATAGGCGGTGATGCGTTACATTGTACGCTCGTGCATTGCGAGCTGTGTGATATGAAAATTGTCCTTAAAACCTGGTTAAACCAGCATCACCATGAACGGTCTTCTGTCTCGAGCTCCAGTGACCTGCAATACGAAGGGGAGGGATCCCGACGGAAAATTTCCAACGCTTAAGTCAGTATTCTATTTCTCGTGAGAATAACGAAAACTATATGTTGTATGTGTAAACATGCGTTAAGCAATAATAGAACCACTCTTTATAGTCTATGGTGTCTTATTGCCCAAGTAAAGTTCCAGCTAGAAAAGAGATCAAATCGTATCTACTTCCTAGTTTATCATGTTTTTAGGATCTTAGACTACTTAGTGATATGTACTTTCCATCCTTGAAGAATTTTGTCCCCTCTTATCATACAATACTTAGTTCCTTAGGTCATTCTAATGACATCACAACCATCATGCCACAGACTCTAACGAGGTCTCACGACATTCGAGTTGCGAGGTTCCCTCATATGTTTGAGCTCTTGGAGAAGCTCTACCTATGGGTCCTCTTATTAGGTCGACTTGTATCCTGAGCTGCTTAAGCGAACTATTTGACGAGGTCAAATGATGATACCGAGCTTAAGCTCTGCTAGACTGGTCATTCCCCACTCAAGTCTACCAAGCTATTCTGGGTGTTGTTGTTTCATCTAGCCTCCCCCCTCACTCTTATTCTTGAACTAGCTATCGGGACTTGTGCAAGGATGATTTGTTGCACCCAACCTGTCTTTTCGGCTATAAATGCCTTTAATTAGCTGACCTAATCCAACTTGTCAGAAACATCGTTTCAAATGCGCCCATTGTTTTGCACCATCTATCTTCTGTCAGATTAATGCCAAAAAAAATATAAAAAAATCGACCTTTCATGTCTCCCAAATCTATCTTTCTTGGTCAATTCAGACCACTGGGACAACATTTGATCGATGGCTCATCTGGAACCTCGACTACTGCACTTTCCCTCATCACTATAAAAACCACATAGACCCACCATTTACATTTCTCACCTACTTCACTCTCAAACAGTGTTCTAAAAGTCGCTAGGCGCCCGCTAGGCGCTCGATTAACGCCTAGGCGACTCCTAGAAATCAATATTAAGTACCTTATCTTTAATTTATTTTAACTACATACAGAATAATAATATCTCAACTTATAATAAATCGACACACCTAAGTCCAAATAATAAAATTAATATATTTTAAAGAAAACATGAGAACAAAATAATGTAATTAATATTTAAAAAAAAAACTAAAAAATTGCCGTCGAGCCTGCCTAGGAGCGCCTAGGTCCGCCTATGTCCGCCTAGGCGCCGCCTAACCGCCTGACCGTCAAGCCCGCCAAGTCCGCCTAGGAGCGGCTAGGCGCCGCCTAGCCGCCTGGCCCATTTTTTTCTGTCGATTTGCGCAAATCGGAGGCGCCTGGGCACCGCCTAGGTCGATTTTTAGAACAGTGCTCTCAAAACTTACTCTTTAAGAAATTCAGTTGATAACATTATTTTTCGGCGACCCGTAGTTTGGACTCCGACCATCTCCTTACTCACATTTTTCGCGACTTATGGGTATGTGTTTTTTCTGATTCTGTTTTCTTCTACTTTTCTCATCTTCGTATTCGATCTTCTTCTTTTTTTTTTCTGGGTTTTCAGAAATTGCCAACCCCCTTTCACTTTTTATTTATTTTTAGTATTCTAGCTATCATGTCAAACTCTATTGAAGCCACCTCTCCGACCTCTTCTTCTCAACCTTCTAGGAACGTCCCTGCTGCCCAGTTCGACTCCATAATTGAGAGCTACCACACGAATCCCGTTTTAGCTCTCCCTTTTAACCGCAAACAACGAGATCGAATAACTGTGGTTAGAGGCAAAAAAAGTCGAGGTCGTATCCGACCTAGTGAAGATGCGAAAACGTAATCCCTTGACCTATTATTCTAATGACAAATAACAACTCGACTTCACAATTGTGAACTCCCCCGATCTTGGGACTTTCGGGTGCCCTGGTGAACCCTTCGACCAGCCCCTCTCGGGCTACTATCTCTTATTAGTTGACCATATCCAGACCGAGCTCAAATTTCTTGTTCGAGACGACTTGGTGGCCCTCACCTGACCCTATTATATCCCTTTTAATCATTTTACCCCAAACTTGATTCGCATAATGGTTGGGTTCACCATCCAGTCGGTGTCGACTTAACCAGTTAGACCCTGACTTTTTTATTTAACTGCTACTGGCTCAAACCCCAGAAAGGCTCTTACTATCTTTCTGGCCGTAACACTTCCAACTTTCTTCAGAACCTCCTTCCAACGTATCGGCTTGGAAAACAAAATACCTATTTGTACGACCTCCCCCAAATACTTCTGAATTATCTCCTAAGTGGCTTGACAAGCTTCTTAGCCAGCTTAAAAACCCAGACCTTCTACTTCTACAACAAGTTGATCGCCGATGGACTGAATTTTCTTCCCGCATCGTCAAACTCATTGATGACCCTAAACTCCTTTTCCATTGCGAGTTATCCTCCTACAAAGCCCTCGAGATCACCGACCTAGGTGGCCATTATTTATTTTCTGTTTTCTTTCCTTATTTTCCACGACCTCAATCTGTTGATGAATCCTTGTGTTTGTTGCTTCTTATTTTTGCAGATTATTTCTTCATCTCGATGGGCGTCGAGCAAACTCTAGCTCGAAAGTGTTTAAAGAAATTGTTGAGCAACCAACACCTTTCAATGTACTGCTGGTCGAGCCTTTTGGCCATAAAGAGCCAAATTTTGAGCTCCCCAAGTAAATCGAGTTAACCAGCTCGAAGCGCACCGTCCCTGAACGCAAAAGAGAAAAGTCCTCCAAAAAGAAGAAGGTGGAGGAGAATGCGTGCACTGCGACTATAATTGTTCATCCCAGACGTTTCGCAATACATTGAGACATATGCAAACCGCCTCCTTTCCACTTTTCTTAATAGAGAAACTGACCGCAGGTCTGCCAACAAAGCGGCTCGAGCTGGATATGCTATCAATCACTATGTCCAACTATACTTACCCTTTTACCTCAATTATTTAATTACGTAATCTTTTGTGTCCTGAGCTTGCCACTCTTACTGTTTTGATCCTTATGGTATATGTTGAGCTCGGCCCCAATCCCCTAGAGGCTCTGAATGACGACTCTAAGGAGTTCGCCAAACTGAAGAAGGATCTCGAAAACAACAAGTCTGCCTGCATAAGCTTCGGGCCTTGACGAGCTACTAGAAATGTGAGCTTAACAAGGCGACTACTGAGTACGAGGCAAGAACGCTAAAATTGCCTACCTCAGGACTCAGTTCGCAAAACTGAAGACTATGATGGACAAGTGGGTGGAGCAAGCTCACGAGGAGGTTCATGCTTCCTTCTTGTCCTCACTCTCGAGAGCTCAGTTTCTGGAGCACTATTAGCTCGAGGTGATGAAGTGGTTCAGGAACTCGAACAAGTTTCTGACTTGGATCTTCCCTGCATCTAAGCAATACTTCATGATTGGAACAGACCGGACGCGAGCTCAAGCTGAGGCTAGGGCTACACTGGGAACTGGGACAATACATCCTTGGTCAAGAACATGCCCAACCAATACGGTAGGAACGGTGACCTTACTCTCCCTAAGGACCACCCGTGGTGGGCTCGACCCTTGAGCTGGGAGAAAGATAGTTGGCATGGTCGTGGAAGCTGGTGACCAGGTCCAGGAAACTGCCTCGACCCCTAAAATTCCCTCAGGTCTCTTTCTTTTGACGCTCTCTTATGTCATAGATCTACTTGTAAACTCCTAGTATAAGTTTTTCTTCTGTTATCGACTAATTGCGTCTGTTCGCTTTTACTTATAAATGCTTTTTCCTGCTTCACCTTTTATCTATGAGTGAATGAATGTTTCTTCAAACACTTCTGAGCTTCTTAATTTTTGCTCTGGCATCCAAGCTACCCTTTTCAAAGTTATGTTGCTTTAAGAAATACTTAACTCATTTAATTACTTAGGCACATGATTACCCACATAGTCTTCTAAAAACATAACCTCCTTGGCACCTGAGCTGCTCGCTCCGAGCATCTGCCACGTGAGAAATAAATGTAATTTAAATACTTCATAAGCTTGAGGTCCTTGAGCTTCTTGTTCAAGGTTTTTTTCCTTTTAATAAATTCTTGGCTCTCGAGCTAACCGCTCGAGGCTAACCGCTCGAGGCTCTGTCAGACAATAGATTGCAATTAACCTTGGGCCCTCAAGCTCATCTGCCTATGATTCCGTCCTTTAATAAAAATTTGGCCCTCGAGCTAACCACTTGAGGTTCTGCCATATGTCCTTAAGCCCTCCGGTTCATCTGCTTGGAGTTTACTACTCCTTGACCTTGGAATACTTGACCCTCGTGATAACTTCTCGAGGTTTTGCCATATGTCCTTGGACCCCTGAGCTCATTTACTTTTGCTTTTGTCCCTTTTCCTTGGAACACTTGGCCACATATCTAATCGCTTGAGGTTCTATCACATGACCTTTGGCCCCCCGAGCTCATCCGATCGGGGTTCTGCCCCTTAAGAATTTCTTGAACTTAAAACTTAATCTTGTATTGAGCACGATAATTATTAAAAAAAAATAATAATAATAAAGAACTTTTATTCTAACTGAACTTTTTGAATAAACTTGTAAAAATAAACTGCGTGAAAAATGAACTGAATTTATTTATCTAAAGCCCAAAACTAAATCTAGCCGGCCTGACCCAATGGCTTTCATTTTCTAGATCTTTCCCACCACCAACAGCACAGTAGCTTTCTCACCACCGCCTCCAATGGCTACCAAAATCATGGCTGCCCGATCCTTCTCCTTCTTCTTCACCTCCAGATTCAAGCACCCTTCTCTCTTTACTTACAGCCGCCCCTCTATCCAGTCTCTAACCCCTCCCGCCGCCGCAAAAATCCCCAGAACGCCATCTCCGGCGTTCTCCCTCACCAGAACACTTTGCACTTCGACGGAAACACCTCCGCCGCCGCCACTTAAAAACCGAAATCCCAAGCTGGTGAACTTCTCTCTCTCCTCCGACTCCGATTCCGACGCGGAGAGCTCATCCCCCGAGAAGGGATCGCCCAAGCCCAAGCTCCCGCCGCCGTACAACCCGTTCAGCAACAAGCCCGCCGTGGAGGAGCCCGAAGACCCGAAAAACCTCCAGGAGGTGTTCGCCAAGATACGGGAGGACGGGCTGATGAACAGCGCGGTCAAGATGTTCGACGGTTTGTCCCAGGACGGGCTGACCCACGAGGCCCTGGAGCTTTTCTCCCAGATCAAGGACAAAGGGCAGATGCCGGACGTGGTGGCCCACACGGCCGTTATGGAGGCCTACGCCAAAGCGGGCCAGGCCAAGGAAGCCCACCGTGTGTACCTGAGGATGCTGTCCAGCGGGGTCCTGCCGAATGCGTACACGTACAGGGTGCTGATTAAGGGGCTGGCCGAGAGTGGGGACTTGAAAATGGCGAAAAAGTACTTGGGGGAGATGGTGGGGAAGGGTATGACCCCGAATGCTGGGGTTTGTGTGGGGGTGTTTGAGGGTCTGATGCGGGCCGGGCTGGAGGAGGAAGGGAAGGAGATGGGGGAGATGCTAAGGGAGAAAGGGGCCGTGCCTGAGGCGGCTAAGGTGAGGGAGGCTCTCAAGGGTAAGGGAGCTGCCGTTGATCGGGCCGTGATGAGATTTTTTTACGCCAAGTGAACAAAACAAACAATTATATCTCATCCTTTGTTTTTCGAAGTTTTTGGTGAAATGTGGTGTGTAATGCAGATACTACATGGTATCTGGATTTGAAATGATTTTGCAGTTATTGAGGAATTTGAGCTATAGTCTTGAAGGTACTGTGTTATGCTAATTCTAAGGTAAGAGTGATTTACATTATACCCGGGAAAAAGAGAAGGCCATCGGAGCTGAAAAAAGCTCGTCTGAGCATCATTTTTTTCCCCCAACTCTGTATTATTATGGTAGTATTAAAACTTCGTAGCTCTTTGAGAGTTTAGTGCATTGTTCCTCCAGTTTTTTCTTGAGCACATGTCATGAGCTTCTATTGGTGTTTTGTGTTTTCTTATAATTGGAATGTACTGAAGTTAGAGCTGTAAACGAACTTAGAGCTGTAAACGAACTGAACGTTCGAGCTCGTTCGTGTTCGACAAAAGCTCGTTTATTTGTTAATCGAGCCGAGTTCGAACAGAAATTAGGCTCGTTTAATAATCGAACGATCACGAGCTCGTTCACGAACGTTCGATTATTGTCGCGAACATTAATTTAATATAATTTTATTTTATTTTTTATATATTTACATAATATTTTTAATAAAAAATCTAAAGTGTAAAAATATTTTTATATTATTTTTTTATTTTCGAGCTTGAACGAATTCGAACGAACAAATTTCGAGTTAATCAAACATATTTAAAAAGGTTATTTATTAAATTATTCTAATACGAACCAACAATTAAACGAACGAGTTCAAACGCTATTTTTTGCTCAAAAAATAAACGAACGAACACAAACATTGTTGCGAACGAGCTCGAACAGCCCAAGCTTGGTTCGGTTCAATTCGATTCTTTTACAGCACTAACTGAAGTCATCTTGATGTAGCGAGCGTGAACGAATGAGAAGAATACGAGATACTCTCTCGAACTTGGGATACTCTCCTGAACGACCACGAACAATTTTAATTCATTCTGCAATTCCTCCAATATAAAGCAGAATGAGTCTTTAAATAAGACTCCAACCCTAAACATAACTTATTTTTCAAACTGCTGCTGCTCCAACCCTAAACATAACTTATCAGGAGTACGATTCGGCCTCGAATCCGACCCGTTTCCGTTAGAGAAGTGTGTCCCGCTCCGTCCTCGATCGAACACGAAACTTGAAGAACGCCCAACAACACCGAAGGTAAACATAAGTTTGGCAAGGAATGAGCTAATGCAAAGGCACATGTGCATGCCTCCATACGCATATCCCACACAGCATAATTAACATCAAACATACCACAACGGTCGCCGCGCTCAAATTCATAATTACGGCCAAGCATCCCGTTGGTTGGAGACATCGTGATAGACAGTTGGAAAATGGACCACCAGTTATTAAACCTCGACTGCGGCTCCCAAAAACCATCGTTGGACAAGAGACGCCAGAAATCGGGTCCGACCGATAGTCTCCGAATCGAAGGTTCAACCTCTGCTACGTACCACACGGGACCCATATCGTCGCATATACGCGACTCCGTCACCGAAGGCTCCTTATCAAAAATCAGCGGACCGTCGTACATATCGCACGTGTCGGGCTCGAAATCCGGGGGATCTTCAGACTCGAAGTCAAAGCCTCCTTGTGGGTTTTCAAGCCCAAAATAAGGAGTAAAACCATCCCTTTCCTCGTCCGAGTCCAGACCATCGCGGTCAAACCAGACCTCCTCGTCGGTCCTTGGCCACCGCGCATCATCCCTCCGACGCGGCGCCGAAATCCGCCATATCCGCCATGGTTGCCACGCGCTCGCCAGTCGTCGGCCCTACGTGGAGGTTTGTCAAAAACATCACTCCACCGTAAGTCGTGGTCCTGATTTTTTTCCCTCGATATTTCGCCAAAAAAATCACCGGTCAGCAGTGGCGGTGGTGATCGTCGGCGGGGCGCCCTGCCATAACCTCGACCCCCACGACCTCCGCGCATCCCTCCGCGATGGCCCCGGTCAGTCCCTTCGCGGTTCGTACGTACCTCGTACATCATGGCACTCATAGCAACCCGTAATTCCTCAATCCCCGTAGAAAGTTTGTTAAATCGATCATCCATACCATGAATTTGATCGTCCATCCGTTGCAATTGATCGTCGATGGTAGGATCGTTAGCGTTTCCTCTCTTTGGCAACATCGTGGAACGTACCCGGTCTTTGGATACCAACTGATGTAGCGCAAGCGTGAACGAATGGGAAGAATACGAGATACTCTCGCGAACTTGGAATATTTTCCCGAAAGACCACGGACAATTTTAATTCATTCTCCAATTCCTCCCATACAAAGCAGAATGAGTCTTTAAATAAGACTTCAACCCTAAATATAACTTATTTTTCAAGCTGCTGCTGCTACTACTACTACTAATAATAATAATAATAATAATAATAATAATAATAATAATAATAATTTTAATCATATATATTCTCCATCACTTATGTATTTGTAACTGAAATGTGGTGTTGATTTATCAGACTGGAGGTGTCTTGTGCTTCCAAAGCATAA
>CACSLK010027840.1:2725926-2736939 GCA_902706635.1 Striga hermonthica | reverse complement strand
ACATACACATAAATTGATTTAAAGAAATGTGACTATTTTTATTTTATTTGAAGGTTTAGAATTGAAATCTTGGTTTGAATTTTCAAACCTCAAAGCTGATCATTCTAAGAACAACTTTAGTAGGAAGTTTTGAAAAATTCCAACCCTAATAGGTTTTCCATTAATGATATGAGGTTTGAGGTTTTAAAACTAGAGGTTTGTAAAATCAATCCTCTTTCAAACCTTACGTGGGCCCTATTTAAAGTGATTAAATATAGGTTTATAAATAATTTATTATTTAAATATATAAAATTAAAATATTAAAATATAGTAAATGGGAAATATGAGGCCCATTAAAAAAGAGGTTTATGGTTATTTGAGATTTTTGGTTGTAGGAGTAAAAATAAAGTTTTGATTTATGTGGCACCTCAGGAATCGAAAAATGAGGATTCTGGAGGTTTGCTTTTAAAGATGTCATAAAAAACATGCAGGTTTAAAATTACAAACTTGTTCCAAAACCTCTTACAAGAGATGCTTCCAGACACACTCGCGTGTCCTACTCTAACGTTAAAAAGCCCAATGAGAGGAGAGTAATAGACACAATATTTCTAGTTTTACCATTTTAGCTTATTTGTTAATTCATTTATTTATTCTTGTTATTGACATTTGTTTATTAGATAGAATTTTGTTTCCAAATATAGCGATTTACCAAACAATGCATGACAATAAGTATTATATGGAATAATTATTAATCATGAGGGGCATTGTTTCCAAATTAAGGGATTTACAAATAATGCATGGCATGAAAGTATTATATGGAATATTAATCATGAGGAGCATTTTTTATAATGTGTACTTTGGAAAGAACTTCAGTTTTCCTTCGATTTAAATTACATAAAACTGGCATGAGTTTGGCATAAATGCTATAAGGACCCAATTATATTGATGAGTTATTTGTCCTCATCTTTCAGTTATCTTTAAAATTATTTTTAATTTGATTATTGAATGGAGCTTCCTTAGCTCGACTCAGGGAAGTTAGGTCGAGGTAGGTGCATGGAGGATAGATCTATCTATCGACCTGAAATCTGGATGACCTAAGACTTCATCCAATGTGTCAGTACAAGACAAACGTATCTAGTCTAGTCCTCGTGGGATAACTCGACTCAACCTGGGGATATCTAAGAGTGGTAGGATTGTGAGAATCTAAAAAATAATGAATATATGGAAGGAGATCTAATGTAACAAGGAATGTGTACATCAGAGTCCCTTAAGGGAATAAAATTCGTGGGCAACAAGGTAACCGTTTTCATATATAAAGGTGGAGGCATGATTAATGTATTATTACATTTTGCTCATTGTTATCATACAAATTATATACGAAGAGCTAACTTAATTGTCGGAGACTCTACATCGGGAACTCTCCATATGCTTTTCAGGTACTCGAACGAAAAGGTCAACCGCAATTTGGAGATCCAAAGAGAGTCGACAATCAAAACATGAGTTATTTGGTAAATTAGTATCAAAATTATAACATTGTCTATGGAAAAGCTCAGTTCTAGTACGGTATGGGTGGGAGTGAATTTTTTCCACTAGTCATACGAAGTTACTGCCAATGTCATTACCTGGCCTTGTCTCGAGGTCTAACTCAATCTCAGGTCTAATATGTCCTCAGACCAGCCGACCTCGATGCCACGAGGTCGGCTGGATTGCCAAACTCTTGAAGGTCGATACCCTCATGTCGTATCTTTTCAGGTTGGTCGGTGTCTTGAGCTTGTATACGAGCTACTTGATCGGGTAGCGTAATTCTATACATGCGAGAGTTTCCTAGACCGGCCTAGCCGAGCTCCCTACTTAAGCCGGTCTATCTTACTATTCTTAGTGCTACATAAAAGATTGCTAATTATTATTATTATTATTATTATTATTATTATTATTATTATTATTATTATTATTTTGTTAAGAAAGAAATTTTTTATAAAATGACATGTCAATAAGATTTTTAAGATAGTTGTGCAATTTGATATTTTTTTTCGCAACGATAGAAAATTTATCTCAACCAAATGTACACAATACAAACCGAGAGCTATCAAGCCCAATGCTACAAAGCACGAGAAAACCACACTGCATGGTAGCTTAGAATTAAACAAAATCAAGAACAAAGCACCATAATAACAAATGTTAAGACCAATAAGGAAGTGGAGAACCTTAATACATGCACAATGAAAAAAAACCAAACAAACCAGCACATATTCCAAGTACAGTGAACAAACCAACAAACCCAGCTAAAAAAACAACAAGGAAGAAGAAAAAGAGTGCCCATCGAAACCAAAAGGACCTATACTCCCTCTTTTACATCTCTGAAAGTCACCTTTGTAGTCTGGAAGAAAACTCTATCGAGATAGCTATTGCCCTCATAATGATTTGAGCTGGCAACCTTTCCTTTTTGAAGATCCATAAGTTGCGAGACTTCCAACAACCACCAGATATATGTAGTCAACTGAATGCGAGCTACATATATGTCTTTGTGATCTACTGAGCAAACAATCTCCCACCAGGTTATGAATTTGGTTGAATTGTCACAGTTAAAATCCCAGGAAACATGTGCCATCTTCCAAACTTGGACAACCTTAGAACACACAAAAAAAAAAAAAAAAAAAAACACATGCTCTACATATTCAACATCTTCACCACAACTCTGACATATGCTATCCATGTTTATATCTCTTCTTTACAAATTATCTTTGGTAGGTAAAGTATTATTGTAGCTTCTCCAGATGAAGTGCTTCAGTTTTCCATTTATGTTGAGCTTCCAGCTTCTTGATCTTACTATTCTGCTCCAATTAGCTTGACCACTACTATCTGCAATATCAAGATTTCTGAACTCCTCTTACAAAGTCTAGAGTAGGCATTAGCAATCAAGAATTCTTCTTTAGCATTGTTGTCCCAGGACCATGTGTCAGCTTTGGTTGGATTGATTGACTTTATATTCAGAATGGTTTTGCAGTCTTCATCACTAAACAACACTCTTTGTAGATTCTTATTCCATCTCCAACCTCCTGCCTCCAATAACTCCCGCACAAACTGAACACTAGTAATAACATTAGGCTTCAACACAGGAATACCAGTTTTTGAATGTTCAACCAGGGATTCTGCCAGATCTTTGTAAAGTGGCCATCACCAATAGTCCTTCTGAAGCATTGCTGATATTTTTTCTTGACAGTCATCTAAGTGTTCCACAACCAAGAGAAACTCTGACTTTTCTGAGCAGTGAAGATGTTACCCGTGGAAAAGTACTTGTCTTTAAGAAGTTTACTGATCAGCAGCTCTGAATTTGTTGCAATTCTCCAAATCAGTTTGAGTATAAGTGCTTCATTGAACAATTTGAGATCATGAAAACCTAGTGCACCACAGTATTTTGGAAGAGTGAGAAACTGCCAAGCTTTTCAATAGTACCTGCAGACTGGTCCTCAACATTGCTCTACCAAAAATTTGCAATCATGCTAGTTATTTTATGACAAAGAAAAGCAGGAAGAGTAAAACAAGACATGGTAAAGACATGGAGAGCGTTTAGGACATAATTCATAAAGACTTCCTTCCCAGCCAAGGACAAAAACCTATTCTTCCAACTTGAGATTTTGTTCCTAACCACTTCAACTACATAATCAAAAGTCTGCTTCTTAGACCTGCTTATCCCCAAAGGCAGCCCAAGGTACAATGGTTTGGTTTGAAGAAGAAGTACCCATACTGAAGAATTTGAGGACTGTCTCAAATTCACCTTCTGCCCAGCGAATTTGTTATAAAGATTAAGGACTTTGAGAACAGATCTAACAGACAAAACATCAACTCCACAAAAGACAAGGGAATCATCTGCAAACAGGAGATGAATTGAACACCACCCCTAGCTATTCTGACACCAGCTAACCCCCCCACCCTGCACCTCTCTCAAAATTAATCTAGAGAACAACTCAGAAACAAAGATAAAAAGATAAGGAGAAATGAAATCTTCTTGTCTTATGCCCCTGGTAGCTTTGAAGTACCCATTGATCTCACTATTAATATTCACAGAAAAAGCATAGGATGACACACACTCCAGAATCCACTCAACAAAGATAGAATGAAAACCAAACTTCAGCATAATTAATTTAATGCAGTGCCATTTCAGCCTATCATAGGCTTTTATCATATCCAATTTTCTACTGGATTTATGCCTATTCAAGAAGTGCACCATTTCATGAGCCATAATGACATTGTCTAACAGCTGCCTACCAGGGATGTAGGCAGCTTGGTTTTCACTCACACACAGATGAATAACATGTTTGGTTCTGGTAGCAAAATTTTTGGAAATAACTTTGTAAACAACATTGCATAGACTTATATGCCTAAAATCAGTACAATCCCCCCTATATATTAATTCAGAATGTGCTGAAACTAAGTGGCAGATTCACATGATTCGGGATCCTATGTGTCAAAATATAATGCTTCGTTATTATATTTGGGTATATTTAAATTTACTTTTAATCCAAAAATAATTAGGTCCAGATTATCCATAAATATTTTGCTTATTTATGGTCATGTGACATGTATTAATTGCATTTTAATAATAATTCTTATTCTAACCATCGAATTGTAAATGTATTTTAAAAGTTAATAACTTTTGTATTTTTTATTAGTTTTACATATATAATAAATCAAATCAATCATCTCTTGATGAGCTTCGATTTAATAATCATATTGTATGTATAAAAAAAATAAATTATATTTACCTTTATAACAAGAATAAAATTGTTTTCAATATTAGTTAATATATTTATATTTTAAGTAGTTATATAATATAAATTATGATATAGGATATTATACTGGACCCGGTTTAATGGATAAAACGGATATGTATTGAAGGATAAGCCCACTAAAACATCTAAGCCCAACGATAGGGGTCAAGCCCAACTTGGGCCCACAAGGTACACTCCCCCTATAAAAGGGGGCCAAGGTACTTCAGTCTCTCATTCTCTACTCATTTTGATGACTACACACTATCTCTCTTGATATGAGGACTGACTTAGGCATCGGAGGCCCGACGCCGGGGCCACCCCCGGTGTTGGGTTCTGCAGGTACGGAGGCAGTTCGAGTTGAAGGAGCCGGGTGAAATTTATTCACTTCAAATTAAATTAGTATAATATATCACATGTAAGCCTCACAAGTAATAAGTGTCATTCTAAAATATATAATAATATATATTTTTTTGTAAAAAAGTAAATAAAATTTAAAATAATTTTTCTCATTAATTTAAAAATTTAAAAATAATATTTTAACAAATATCCGTGTAATACACAGTTGTTGTACTAGTTTCATATTTATTAGACAATTATTCACAAACTTTCTATCAAATCAACTGTTGTTCAAGCTAGCCAAAGCACTGTTTATGAATTAAAATAAAATGTCTGTTTGTTATACCAATCTATAATCAGGTAATTGTCAAATACGCAACTATGACAGACACGTGTCAGCAGACTAGTTGGCCTCTCCATAAAGAAAATCCAAATTCAAGCTAGCTGTTACAGCATCTCAAGTGATGCGCTACTCTAGTGTATTACGCTAGAGTAAAGACAAAATTGATCTCCAACGCTGCGCTACATCTCTGCACTACTCCACAGTTATGAGTAGTATCGTGCTACATCTGGCACAATACTATTCATTACTCTACAATTTCTATTTGTTTTTTTATTCTTTTATTATATGCAATTGATTTATCTTAAAATTCATTATTTGACAAAGTTTTTACCATTAAATTTATAATTCAATTTGAGAATTATATAAAATATTATTATTAAAAAATATATTTTTGTATTGAATTACTATAAAATAAATCAAATAGTATATAAAAATAATAATTCTTTGTGTAAACAATATTTCAAAAAGTGGAAGACCAACTAATATAATGATATATTTTATTTTATAAAATAATATGTCTAATTAAATAATATTTTGACATATTAAATAAATTAAAATAATATGAATAATTTTGTAATCGGCCATAGAAATAGCTTCTCATCATCTCTCACAATTTTGCTAAACTATTTTTCTTATCATCACCGGAATAAAAAAAAAAAAAATCATCTCCTTTTCCCAATCTTTTCAATCCCTTGATACAGTCTTTGTAAAAGGGTCATCAATTTCGTCGAAAACAAGAAATCGATAAAATTATTTGCCATCAATTTTGTCCGTTAAATCATATGCCACCACATTTGGGTGCCATGCCAATAACCCTCGTGATCTATTGATCGGACACACTATCGGTTTGGTCGGATTTTTGATGTCCGATAAACAGAAGGCAAAGGCTGATGACGGCGATGGCGAGGAGGGGCCCACGAACGCGAAAGAGAATAACTGCAAAGGGTGCGGGAAAAAGAGCCGGAGATTGTCTTTCTTGCGGCTGAGGAAAAGGGAGAAGAGGGGCATTTCTGTAAATCCTGGGTGTTTGGGAAGGAGGGGTGTCGGCGGCGGGGGTAGATGGGGCTGCTCGTGCTTGGGGCAGCCGCGCACTCTGGATTCCTCCGGTGAGTCACCTACCAGTGATCCTAACAGCTCGGAGTTTACTTTTGATATGTTGAGAGCTCTTATTGAGAAGAATGATTTCTACTCTAAAGACTGCAATCCACATTTGGATCAAGATTCTTATTAGTTAAAGAAAATACAATACATAGCCAAACAGAAAAAAAGAAAAAAAAAAAATAAAAATTGATACTGTGTTGTGTATAGAATTAATTGTATTGAATTCTTTGTTGAGGAAATTGTTTTGGCTTTTTGCGGCTGGACCGTCCATGTGAAGATGTTTGTTGCAAGAAATGCCCTCGTTCTTGTTATCAGTGAAAGAAAAAATGAGTGGTTTATTGAAATTTACTGTTCTCTTGTCGTTCTCTCTGGTATCAGTGGTTAGAATGGTTCAAATTGTACCCTTTTTTCTGTAGTTTATGAATAGGTACTATAATGCAGTAGATATTCAGTTTTTCGAGAATTTTTCAGTCAAATTTGAGGATGTTAAGGGTGTTTTTGGATTGCATAGTTTTCTGTTGTCTTGTGTTCTATGATATATGGATATGCATGTTCAACTCCTGTTCAAGTGTGTGTAAGTTTACAAGTTTTGAACTTCATTATTTTAGGAGGTTCATATGTAGCCTCTGGATGTGGAACTTTTTGATTCAAATACTGGACATATCTTGTACAATTGAAGCAATTTGATGATATTGTAATTGATCAATTTCAAACCCCTTGATTTCAAGTCTTAGTCAGGCACACGGGGTACTGTTCGTGCAATCTTGATGCCATTTTTTAAAGCTATTCCTGTCTGCAGAATATATCCTTTCCCCAAATATCTAATCTTTTTCAATGCCGCAGCTTGAATTGTCTTTCACTTCCATTGCAGAATATTTGGCACTGACTACTCATTATGAAAGTTATGTGATTATAATCTGGTATTCCTTTTAGACCATCTAATTCCGATTCTTAAAAGCTTTGAGCAGCTTTGTTGATTTTTTCATTACATTTTATGTTTGTTAGTTTGTGTAGTGATTAATATTTATGAGATAGTATAATGAATTTAAGATTTAGTAAGTGTTTGTTTCATCTATAGCATAATGGATAGAATATTTTTTACGTTAATAAATAATATTATGTCAGGGAACCATTAACCATGAAGGTCAGAAATCAGAAGAGTTACATATGGGGTAAGAAAGGCTAACAAATGAAAGTTAAAATTGGAGTGGATAAAATTGTCATTGTCCTGACAAAAGTTCTGGAAAATTGAGAGTTCATCTTTAGTTTATTTTTTCTCTCGTTCAACTACAGACTTCGGTTCACCAAAATGTGCATTGTACGTTAGTTCCGCCATTCTCTTCTTGATTTATGAAGATGTACTCCATTTATTTACTTCTTGAAAGAGGCCTCTGAATTGTGGTCCTAATGAGGGGACTTCATATGTTAATGCTCTCATCAATTACAAACACCTCATATAAAACTTGTGCCTATCTACTTCAGTTTTCCCTCCCTTTTCTGCAGAAATTGGTCCCTAATATGTGATTATTTTATGATAATAACCATATAAGACTAAACGGTTTATGCTAATTAAGTCGGAGGCAGGATCACATGGATTAGTCATATCATCACGTCAGTAATGCTCCCCTACCCACGGTGGGCACATGTTAATATGCCCACCGCTTATGTGGCATGCACACATTGGTGATGTATATTTTTGAACGTTACATCACCTGTGTGCATGCCACATAAGCGGTGGATATATTAACATGTGCCCATCGTGGGTAGGGGAGTCATCACGTTAACGGTTGTGAGAAGAGAAGCAAGCTTCATTATGGAAAGTATTATACGGCCATGAATCTATAAGATGATCAGAAGTCAAAGGTATGCTTATACTATGTGAGGTTGGAACTGTCGATGTTTTTTTCAATTGTCATTTTCTACGCACCAAACATTCTAAATTTTAATCTGTTTTTACTATATTTGATGGCTGCTATCATCAAATGTTATAACAAAGTGGATTGTAAGTTGGAAGTTATCCTGCTTAAAAATACATTTCAGTTAATGGTATTATGAATATATATACTCTTAGCCGCAAGCTAGTCCTGTTCGCTTATTATCTTCTCTCTATTTCTGGCTATGACGTTTTCTTTTCTAAATGTTGAGGATTGCTCGATATACGGCATCTAGAAATTACATAAAAGAAGAATTAGCATGAGGAATATGACCCCCACAAGCTGAGGACGTTTTCTATACTATTTATTTGTTTGTTTCTTTTTTCTTTTTCAAATAATGTTTATTCCGGCCTTTACCTACCATTTTCTTACCTTGTGAAGCCATAGATTTCTTACATTCCCTTTTTAATTTTCTACATTGTTTTATGGAGAACATATAACCAAGCTGGACAATGTTGCACCCTTTGCTACCTCAGAAACATCATATTAATATTATTATTATTATTATTATTATTATTATTATTATTATTATTATTATTATTATTATTATTATTATTATTTGATCATTCTAGTATTGGCATTATGGCATATGAGCTCTGTGTCATCCCAAAACTGTTGACCTTACGTGGGGATTACTTAAAGCACATGAAGGGCATATCTGTCTTTCCTGGAGAAAAAGCATGAATGGCCCTGCCAAACTAATTAAAAAGATGAGCAAGAGCAAAATTTAAAGCCCTCATCAACTTTTTTGCACACTTACTTTGAAATGCTTCTTTTGCTTAGTTGGGTTAGATAAAGTGGAGAGCTCATCTACTGGACAAGGATTAAGAAAATGCTGCAATGCCCGAAGGAAGCATTTGTTAGGCTTTTCTACAACGTCTCGTCCTCTTTCTTGCTCCTCTTCTTCTTCTTCCATTTCACGCTCATTTTCCTTGCCAAGCTATTCATCTTCTTCGGAGGCAGTCCATTTTACCACAGGCATGATCGGGCGTCACTAATGTTTATAAATATAATCGATAGTTGGGAATTTCTGTAATATGTGAAAAAAGGAATACTTATTTCTTATTCTCTTGCAGGAATCAAGATAGCTATGAGTTTGATGCGTTTTCTGATGAGGAAATGGAAGAAGAAATCAAATATTATGGGCCCGAGCCGTTTATGGACGGCATAATTTATGAAGACGATCAAAAGGACCAGTTCGAGCCGTCACCGATTATTGAAGATTTGCCGCAAGGAAGTCTTTCGGATTATAGTTGTGAAGAAAGCAGTCGGTACAGCACGCCAGCTGTAGATTCTGGTATAGAAGATGAAGTTGTTGTGGAGGAGATTCTTTCTGGAGATTCTACAGATTCTGAAGAATATGAAGATGGGCCCACATCAACCTCTGCTAACAACCTAAGGACAAATACCAGTTTGGGTTCTAATAATTATGTCACTCATGAAGGTCAGTTAAGTCTACAAAGAAAAAAATAAAAAAAAAATCAATTGTATTATCATTTTGGGCTTGTCTTCTTACATATAAAATGAATTATTTTACCTTATGTAGTTTTTCCAGATAAGCAGCAGTGCAAAACCGACATCCGCTTCAGGCAAGATGAGTGTTCTACGGTGTTTCAACAGCCTATGTCACGAGGCAAGGAGCTATTACTACCTCAAGATAAAAAAGAAGAGAACGAGATATTTGAGGACACTTTCACCTTAGGCTCCACGTCTAGGGACTCGTCCGAGTGGAGAAGCTCCATGAACGATGACCCTTTTTCGTCCTCATCCAGAAGAAGCTGTCCCAAGTGGGAGTCCTACACTCTTTTCCAAAAATATGATGAAGAAATGCTGTTTCTGGACAGGATTACTGTCCAGAAACTCCAAGAAATAGGTGCTTATGCATTAACATTATCATGAATACGATTTTTTTGGACAAAAAAAATAAAATAAAATAAAATAAAATAGAAAAGATTAAATCGTTGAAATTTGTTGTATATGTGTTTTTCAGAAGCTTTGAGATCCATAAAGGCTGGCCCGAAGTCCATATCGAAAAGAATCGCGCACAAGTTGAAGAGGGCAGGGGGCCGGAATTTGGAGGGCCCGTACCGCGAGCTGGAGTTGGCTTATGTGGCGAGAATATGCTCGACATGGGAGACTCTAGGGTGGAGCTACAAGTACTTCCAGAGGCTCCGAGCCTCACGCCGGGAGTTTGACCCGGGCTGCCCGGCCTATGTTGCCCAGCAGTTTCAACAGTTTCAAGTTCTGCTGCAAAGGTATGTCGAGACCGAGCCTTACGAGCACGGGCCAAGGCCGGAGATCTGTGCCCAGATGAGGAGCCGGGCACCAAAACTGCTTCAGGTCCCAGAATATCGAGGTATATACACATATATATACTTCATTAATATCATTTTCAGTGGTGTTGCATATACTATATTTGCATATTTTTCAAATTATATCCAGGAAGTTTGGTCAGAATCAAGACTACTATCTCATTTTGTGGAAATTTGATGAAGAATGATAAAAAAATGGGGGTGCTTTTAAACTTTCAATGACTAATTTATAATTTTTT
>CACSLK010027840.1:2709800-2720552 GCA_902706635.1 Striga hermonthica | reverse complement strand
ATAAACGCTTCACTATTTTTACCGTGAAAAAATAGCATTTATCATTACTTAATTCTTAATTGATTTATTTACAACCATTATTTTATTTTTCTAATCAGTAAGGAGAAACGAGACTTTAACTATAATGACAATTTCATATGTAAAATATTAAAATACTGCAAATTTTCGATTTGAGATATTGATGTAAATGGCTAATCTGAAATTTTAAAATTTATTGTGGATAAATGTAATACAAAATATTGTAGTCGTGTATTTTTAAACATATTTGCATTTTTAATAGGTTTATTGATACTTAAATGTTTCTAAAAAAGTATGACACATCTCTACTTGCAATTTTAATAATTAAAGTGTGTATTGAAGTATTAGTTTTATTATAAAGTGTTTAAGTACTGTTAAAATCGTGCTTCTATAATATAGCACTTTTAGTTTGTTGTATAGGTATAAATACCCATATTAGGGTTCCTGTACTTTTTACTCACTTTCTCTTTTCATTCTCTCTCTCTACCGTCGGTTCATCTTTCTCTCTCTCTCTCAAATGTAACTTGTTGATCTTTTGTAAACTTTCATCGATTTTATGTTGAATGTATAGTTTTTAGTTTCAATCACAGATCCAATATGGTATCAGAACATTCATAATCATGCTCATCTTGCGGGGGTATTGAAGTATTAGTTTTATTATAAAGTGTTTAAGTACTGTTAAAATCGTGTTTCTATAATATAGCACCTTTTGTTTGTTGTATAGGCATAAATACCCATATTAGGGTTTCTGTATTTTTTACTTTCAATTTTCTCTTTACATTCTCTCTCTCTCTCTCTCTATCGTCGGTTCATCTTTCTCTCTCTTTCTCTCAAATGTATCTTGTTGATCCTTTGTAAACTTTTCTCGATTTTATGTTGAATGTATAGTTTTTAGTTTCAATCACAGATCCAATTGTGTGCACGTTAATAACTTATAAGTAAAAAAAGAGTATATAATATTGAAAACCAAAAGTCAGCTTTAAATTTAACTTAAAAGTTTTCCTATATAAGTAAGTCAAACTATGTTGTTGTCTGCAATTTATCTTATTTTGCAGTTCTTACTGGAAATTTTGTCTGAAGTCACTCGAAAAAATATTAAAAAAATTAGTAATACTGTTAGTCTCAAGTGCTTCTGTGCGTGTGTGTTGAATAGGGGTGTAAACGAGCAAAGCCCGAGTCAGCAATTGTACTTTAACGAGCCGAATTATAGATTATATATAGAATTATTGTTAGAGCTTTATCGAGCCGAGTTGAGCTCAGCTCGTTAACTAGACGGGCTTTAAATGAGCTTGTGCTCGGCTCGTTGATATTTTTCCAAAGGAGCCAAGCTCAATCTAGAGACTTAACGAATCGAGCCGAGCTCCTGAGCGACTCATTTTATTTAACAACTCAACTCTAGTGGTGAATGAGTCATTGATCTCACATAAACTAAAATGGGGTGGTTAAATCCCCTACACAGCCCAGGTTGAGGGTTGCAGCAGGGTCAAAATAAAGTTGACGTGCAGTGGAAGTAGCAAGCGGTTGAAATGTGGAGTCGGAAGCATATGAAATGGAAGGTGAATGCATGATACCTCCAGGTGGTCCTGGTAAAGCTTTCATACAACAAAAAATATACCCTCTCAGTAAATGAGGGAAGAGCAAATGTCCATGGAATCAAATTAGAACTTGACCCAGTCTTCGTCAACACACGTCGAACCATGAATCCGAGAGTTGTAGGGAACTTTAACGGGAAAATAAAATAATATGGCTTAAATATATAATACCGAGACCTGTGAGAACACAGTGTCCTTAAAACAGATTCGCCCCGTATGAGCGTCTGTTTCTCAGGATACAACGAAAAAACCGAAACAAATTCGGCGAACTGGAATTATGCCTGGACCAAAACACTTAAAAGAAAAATTGGAGAAATGACTTTTTCAATCTTTTTATTTGTTCTATTTCCGTGTGTTCTTTCTTCCCAAGAATAAGACTATTTATATAAGCTTGGATAAGCCACATTAAATAGTTAATTTAATTCACAATTTAATAAGATTAAGTTAATCTTGTAACTTGTAAACAAGTTACAAACTTGAAGATAAGACACGGTTTCTACATTTAATATTATGTTACAAATTCCATTCATTTTTTTCAACAATCTCCCACATGAATGAAATTAGAAAATAATGTTGTAATCCGACAGTTGAAACCTGCAAAAGATAGGTAGGTGTTACTGTTGTCAAATAAAAATTAACAACGATCTTATTGATAGGGGTTTGTAATAAACTCAAGGTAAATCAACAGAAATGTGAATATTGAAAAGCAGATGAAATTTCTCTGTGAATATTATTATTGTACGTGTGTCTCTCTGGAGAATTGTTTTTCTCCTTTTATATTTATGTACAACATTTATCCGCATGGTAATCATTACATTTGAAAGGTCAAAGGCGGCTCCTAGCCACTTCTCTTGATTGCTCGCCACTTGGACAAACGTAATGATGATTTATGCTGAGTTGTCGCCGCCTTACAATGCTGAGATGGCACATTATAGATATCGGTTCACCCAGTTATAACCGATATGTTGTATCCGACATGTATTGACCGACATGTGATGACCGACATGAGATATCGGTTAAGTAATGGAGATGTCGGTTCTTGCTGAATCTCTCGTCATGCAATCGTCTTGAAGTCGGTGGAAGTGTCACGTACTTGTACAAATTTCAATTATCCTCATACTGACCTTAATCGGCTGATCAATGTCACTTAATTTGGTTTACTGAAAATGATATCAACAGTTACCCTTTGAACCTTCCCTTGTGAAAGCACATTAACTTTACTAGCTGACCAGTAGACGCGATGTCTTTGAAGTGTTCTGCCTTTTGTGTAAACGATGAATATACTTCACACAAGATTCTCCCTAACATATTCCAGTTCTCATTATTATTTCCATTAGTGGCCCTGGACATAGCCTAGTTCTGTGAGAGGGTCTAAGAATTGAGCCTCACATAATTCTCTTCAAAGCGGTCCCACTTCTCTCTCACATAGATGATTCATAATTACAAGTAACCCGTACTATCTTCCCATACAAGAATCATTAAAAGCCAAATGCTTATCCTACTCAACATGGGTATCACTGTTTAAGGAATGAACATGAGATACTATCCCACAGTGATCACAAGAGTCTTTTTACAATTAGGTTCTCCCTTTGAACCAAGTTCTTGGGATCTCCAGTTAACAAGGTAGGGTTTCTATTGTATCAACTCATTTATAGAGTCTTAAGTCTCATTCCTCTCAAAGATTTAGCAATCAACTCTCTATTAACCCTTTGGTTAGCAGATCTGCAAGATTATCTTTTAACTTCACATAGTCAATAGATATAGTACCAGTTGAGAGTAGTTGTCTAATGGTATTATGTCTTCGAATATGTCTAGACTTACCATTATACATATTACTTTGTGCCCTGCCTATAGCCGATTGACTATCACAATGTATACAAATGGCTGGCACTGGCTTAGACCATTTTGGAATATCTTCTAAGAAATGGCGAAGCCACTCTGCCTCTTCTCCACTTTTGTCCAATGCTATAAACTCGGACTCCATTGTGGATCTTGCAATAACAGTCTACTTAGAAGATTTTCATGATATGGCTGCACCTCCCAAAGTGAATAGATATCCACTAGTGGATTTAGAATTTTTCATATCCGATAGGCGATATCTAGTTTGCATCACTATAGCCTTCAATTACAGCCGGATATTTACAGTAGTGCAGACCATATTTACAAGTATATCTCAAGTATCTGAGTAATCTCACAATTCCTTTCCAGTGTTCATCTCATGGATTACTTGTATATCTACTCATTTTACTCACGGCAAAGGCGATGTCTGGTCTAGTACAATTCTTTAGATACATCAGACTCCCTATCACCCTTGAATATTCGACTTGAGAAACACTTACGCCTTTATTTTTCGACAGATGTTGACTTGTATCTATCGGGGTCCTAGCCTGAGTCAAATCATCCTTATTAAATTTTTCAAGGATTTTCTCCACATAATGTGTTTGACTCAAAATAATTCCTTGTGATGTTCTATAAAATTTAATTCCAAGAATCACATCAGCTAGACCCATATCTTTCATGTCAAATCTTGAATTTAACATATCTTTTGTGGATTTAATAATTTTATCATTGCTTCCAACAATGAGCATGTCATCTATGTAAAGGCATAGGATTACATAACCCTTTTCCGTGTCTTTAACATAAACACATTTATCACATTCATTAATTTTAAATCCACATTCAATCATGACATTATCAAACTTCTCATGACATTGATTTGGAGCTTGTTTTAAGTCATACAAAGACTTAACCAACTTGCAAACTTTATTCTCTTGCCCTGGAGCAGAGAACCCTTCAAGTTGCCCCATATAAATCTCTTCTTCTAAATCTCCATTTAGAAAAGCTGTTTTTACATCCATTTGATGTATTTCAAGGTTTCGTAAAGCTGCAATTGCAATAATCACCCTGATGGATGTTATCCTCGTCACAGGAGAATATGTATCAAAATAATCAAGGCCTTCTTTTTGCTTATAACCTTTAATCACAAGTCTAGCCTTATACTTATCAATTGTTCTATCAGGTTTCATTTTCCTTTTGAAAATCCACCTGTAGCCCAATGGTTTACTTCAAGGAGGAAGATCCACTAGCTCCCATGTGTGATTTTGCAAAATGGAATCAATTTCACTTTGGATTGCCTCTTTCCAAAGAGGTCCTTCAGAAGAATTTACAGCTTCTAAAAACGTTTGTGGTTCGCTTTCAACCATATAGGTTAGAAAATCTGGACCAAAATATTTTTCTATCTTACCTCTTTTACTTTTCCGAGGTTCTACCTCAACATATCCATCTTGATCATTTTCCATTATTTTCAAGTTTCTTTTAGTGGAACTAGAATCCACTTAAGACTTACGTGGAAATATGTGCTCAAAAAATGAAGCATTTCTAGATTCAAGTATCGTGTTTTTATGAATTTCTTCAATTTTGGATTCATGTACAAGAAACCGATAAGCACTACTGTTGTGTGCATATCCAATAAATACGCAATCAACGGTTTTTGGTCCAATCTTTATTTTCTTTGGCGTAGGTATTTCTACCTTTGTCAGACACCCCCACACTCGCAAGTATGGGTAGGATGGTGGTCTTCTATGCCATAAATCATATGGGCTTTTGTCTAACTTTTTACGGAGAATCTTATTTAAAAGGTAATTTGTTGATAACACAACCTCTCTCCACATGTTCTGCGAAAGTCCAGAACTTAACAACATTGAATTCATCATTTCTTTCAAAGCACGATTTTTTCTTTCTGCAATCCCATTTTGTTGCGGTGAATAAGGTGCTGTCATTTCATGTCTTATCCCATGTTGGGCACATAATTCAACGAAAGGTGATTCATATTCACCTCCCCTGTCACTTCTTATCACCTTAATCTTTTTATTTAACTGATTTTCAACTTCATTTTTATAAAGAATAAATTTCTCTATTGCTTCATCCTTACTTTTAAGAAGATACACATAACAAAATTTAGTGCTATCATCTACAAAAGTAATGAAATATTTATTTCCACCATGTGTCATGACAACTTTTAAATCACATATATCAGTGTGAATTAAATCAAGTGGTTCACTATTTCTTTCAATAGTTTGAAACGGTAATCGTGTCAATTTTGCTTCAACACAAGTTTCACACTTATGTTTTGAATCAATATGGAAGATATGTATGCTTTTCAATTTTATTAACCTGCGCAGGGTATTATAATTAACATGTCCCAGTCTACCATGCTACACAATGCACGACTCAAGCATATAAACAGAAGGATTAATATTTTTATTAATTGTCATCACATTGAGCTTAAAAAACTCATTACATTCATAAGCCTTCCCTACAATTGCTCCATTATTAGTCAAAAAATGAACTTATCAGATTCAAACACTACACAAAAACCATGTTTGATCAACAAAAAACCAGACACTAGGTTCTTGCGAATTTCTGGTACATAAAGGACATTATTGAGAGTCAACTCTTTTGCAGATGTCATCTTCAGTACCACCTTTCTCACTCCTTTGATGTCAGATGTGGCAGAATTTTCCATGAAAAGCTTTTCTTCATCCACAGTCTCGTCAAGGACATTAAACAAGTCCTTGTTTGAGTAAACATGATGGGTAGCACCCGTGTCAATCCACCATTCATGTGGATTTGAGCCCACCAGATTCACCTCGGATATAACTCCGGCGAGGTGCATCTCATCAGCATCTTTGGCCAGATTTTCCATCATGTGGGCTTCTTGATTTTTCTTTGGCAACCTGCAATCAAATGCCTTATGGCCAGGTTTATTACAATTATAACAATTTCCAGAAAAAATTTTCTTGAAAAATTATTTCTTTGGCCCCATTATTGCCTTTCCATTATTGCTAACTTTTTTCTTATTATTTTTGTTTGAACTCTCGCCATACTCAACAACATTAGCCTTGGCCAAAATGAGAGTTAACCATTTTGTTGTCGTAGCCCTTGTTGTCTTCTTCAATTCGAAGTCTAACAACGAGCTCTTCAACGGTCATCTCCTTTTTTTATGTAATAAATAATTTTTGAAATTTTTTCAACTCGGTGGAAGCTTTGCAATTATGGCAGCCACTTGGAAAGTTTCATTCACAATCATTCCCCCGGAATGGATATCATGCAAGATTATCTGAAGCTCTTGCACTTGACTGATTACAGTCTTCAAGTCAACCATATTGTAGTCCAGAAATCGACCTACAAGAAATTTCTTAGCCCCAGCGCCTTCGGTTTTGTATTTTTTATCCAAAGACTCTTATAGCTCTTTCGCTGTTTTGATAAAACTGTACACGTTGTACAGTGTATCAGCCAAGCAGTTCATCACATAATTTCTACACAAGAAATTTGAGTGACTCCACGCATCAAGCGCACTGACAACTTGAATATCCGGATTTTCTTCCAACTTTGGAGGATTTTCCGGCAAAAACCTCGCAAGGTTCAACGTAGTGAGATAAAACAACATCTTTTTGCTGCCAACGCTTGAAATTCAAGCCATCAAATTTTTTCGGTTTATCAGCATGATTCACCGGAACATTAACAGAAGGGGAAATAAAAATTGTTGTAGCACCATCGATATTAGCAACGCCAATAGTATTTTGTTCAGCAACCATTTTTAATTGAAATCTGTTTTAAGATTGTAGGGAACTTCAACGGGAAAATAAAATAAGATGGCTTAAATATAATACCGAGGCATGTGAGAACACAGTGTCCTTAAAACAGATTCGCCCCGTATGAGCGTTTGTTTCCCAGGATACAACGGAAAAATCGAAACAAATTCGGCAAACTGGAATTATGCATGGACAAAAACACTTAAAAGAAAAATTGGGAAAATGACTTTTTCAATCTTTTTCTTTCTTTTATTTCCGTGTGTTCTTTCTTCACAAGAATAAGACTATCTATATAAGCTTGGATAAGCCACATTAAATAGTTAATTTAATTCACAATTTAATAAGATTAAGTTAATCTTGTAACTTGTAAACAAGTTACAAACTTGAAGATAAGACACAGTTTCTACATTTAATGTTATGTTACAAATTCTATTCAATTTTTCCAACAAGAGTTTCTATCCAACCTGTTGTTTGTTATGTTTTTGTGCCTATTTTTTTTGTGTCTTATGTGTTAGTCGAGTCATTTTTAGGTTCATTTGAGTGTCAACCGGTCCATTTTATCGTATTTTATGTGTTTTTGTTTTCGTTATCTGCTTTTGTATTTTGTCGTATCTTCGCGTCTCTTTTGGTGTGTTGTTAGGTTCAATTTGCAAATTTTGGGAAGATGGGATTTTCGAGCCATTATCGAGCCATCCGGACAATTACGAACCACTTGAGCTGTTCCGGGACAAAGACAAGATGCAAGGCTAAGCACTCGCGGCCAATGGCCATTTGCGCCCCGCGACACCTAGCACAAGGCAGCCCCTTAGTCACGCACTCGTTGCGAGCTCGGCTTGGCAACCTGCAAAAGTGGCGCGCGCACAACATCCACACTCGCTGCCAATTGTAGCTCCCGACATGCGAAGATGACGTGCACACAAGTCCTTTGGCTGCAGCACTCGCTAGCGAAAACTCCTTCGCAGGCCGCGAGACGGGCGCGCGCACATCACCTCAGCAGCAGCACTCGCTAGCGAGCTCTCACTCGCGAGCTGCGAAATGCCTCCACACACCAAGAAAGCTGAGCACTCGTCAGCGAACGGGCGTTCGCGTGCCGCGAAGCGCGTAGCCCCAGCGCCCATCAGTGCACTCGCCAGCGAACCTAGGTTGGCAACCCGCAAAACCGCGCCCCCAGCAGCCCCATGTGCACACTCGCCAGCGAACCATCACTCGCGGCCCGCCAAATGTGCACCCTAGGCACCCAAGATTTGAACTCGCTGGTGAACATCATTTGGCGACCCGCGAATAGCAGTTTCTGCACTACTCTATGCCCAAACTCGCTGCGAACACCTTTCGAGACCCGCAAACTTTAGAATTTCATTAAATGTGTATGTTTTTAGTGTGTGTTTGTGGTGTAGCTATAAATAGACATTGTGCTTTGTATTTTGGAAGACAACCCTCATTTCCCAACTTTTAAGTTGGGAAAATCCTCTCTATTTCTCTTTTTTCCTTTTTATGCTTTGGTTTGGAGCTTATAAATCAAGTTTTCCAGCGATATTGTTTTGAGTAAAGTTTCGAGCTTTTGACTCCGGTTTTCTTCCCAAGTGCGTGTGAGAGTGGGTACTTAGCCTTAAGCCCCATTACTTCGTATATCGTTATTTGCTTTTTGTGAAAATTGATATTGTGCTTGTGTTGCTTGGAGGAAAAGATTGAATCTTTAGATCGTGAATGCTTGACTAAGTGTGATTAGGAGTTGAATGCTTGCTCGTCTTGTGCTAGAGTTGGGTTTAGCTTCCTAAGGTTTTAGCTAGCATGGCAATATTCGGCTACTTGCGTGTGATTGATCATGGAGACTCCGGCAAACCAAAATCTCTCTTTCCCCCTTGATTCTCTCATCTTCTTGCGTGCTTAGTTAATTGCTTTCAATTGCTCTCATTTCGTAGATTAATCTAGTTTAAATTCAAACCCTCAAATTGCGAGTAGAATGTTTAGGACCTTTTTGGTTGTGTGATTTTGACGACTAGATAGTGAACGAAGCTCCGAAGAGCCTTCCTTTGAGAACGACCCGAGTCGGGTAAAACACCTGCCGGATCCCATGGCTCTGTCCAATGGCCGCCGTTGCTTGTATGCGCCCTTATTCTTATCCTCATGATGAAGGTATTCTAATTGATTTTTTTTTTTCATGTTTTCACTGCATGCTACTCGCTGATCCTATGCTATTTTGACCCCTGAAACTTGGTCGTCTATTTCTAGACTCTTCATGTAGCTGGAATTTTAGGTTCTTATCTTTCATTAGGAACACAAATCACGCGATTATCGATTTTATGTAAAATGTTATGTCCAACCGACTTTTTAATCTACTAGGAAGATGCACGTGCTACGCACGTGATATTAATACTTTTTTTTATTTAAAATTGTTTTTATTATTAAATTTACATTTAATAATAGAATATAAATTCATTCAATTAGTTAAATAAAAAATTGTCTATTTTATAATAATCAATAATAAATGTATTAAATAACAAAATATAAGATTTAATACTTTTTACCAAACTCTTACATATAAAATAAAATAAGAAAATATTGGTTTGAAAATCCACAATAAAATTATTATTATTATTATTATTATTATTATTATTATTATTATTTGTGAAATTTTAAATGCTAAAGAAATTTATGTCATCTTTGATTTTGTTATTTAATGATAACTCATTATGCTTAAAAATAACGATCATTATTATTGTTATCATAATATAGTTTTTTAATGTCTTCTTTTTGCTTTATGCTCTTTGAAAATAACTCGAATATGTAATAACTATCATTTATGGTTATAGTTTTTCTTATTGTTGATTGAAAACTAACCAACTATGTTTGATTGTTTCATTCTCGATTATTTTCATCATAATAGATGCAGATCAAGTATAATATTTCATAATACGTAGATAAATATTTTTCCTTTGGATAAAATGACACAATAGATAATAAATCAGTGGCGGAGCCACACCTTGTGGCTGGGGTCAGCTGACCCCTATGGATTTCAAAATTTTTAGTATAAAATACTGTTCAAACACTGTTTACTAGGTTAATGACCCCGCTAAAAAATATTGCCGACCCCGGTGAAATTTGAGGCTGGCTTCGCCCCTGTAATAAATGTTTGAAAATGTCTATAAAGTCATGATTATTTTGAAAACAAAATTTAATTGAAAAATATTGGGAACAATAACATCAATTACATGTATCCATTTCTCTATATATATTGTCCAATATTGGTTGATTGAAGGTACTCATCTCATATATTGTCCAACATAAATTATTGTTGCATCTCCTAACATTATCATGCATGCATTACCTTTTTTGTTCACGGATTTCAAGACTATCCTAAATGTGACAAAATAAATAATTTCAATTTAAATGAATTATAAATGATGATTCTTTCATATTTTACTTTTATCTTATTATTATTTTTTATAACTTCGTCAATAATTTATATAGTTCTTTTTTTTTTTAAAACTTTTGAGAAGTAATTTGAATCATTTAATTTATGAATTATATAATTATATATATATATATAT